>CABHPQ010174106.1:0-24949 GCA_902168405.1 Peromyscus aztecus | reverse complement strand
CCCCGCCTTTGCCCCTTTTAGCCTGGAGGATTTCCTTTGGGCACTGACCCCTGACCTGCACCCCCAGCCCCCCTCCTTTCTGTAATCTGCTTGCTTTTGTTTCCACATCTTCACTTCTAATCTGATGGGTACGTGGTTCTGGGCCCAAACTTGGGCTCTTCGGAAGTCCCACTCAGCAAGAAGTGCGCAGGCCGGACATGAAGCTGTCAGTGCTTACTAGCAAGACAGAGTCTATGGTGATATTTTCTTTTGTATTAAAATGTTATTTGTATAATAAATAAAGTTGCCTGGGGGTCAGAGCTATTAGCAAGCCATAGGAAAGCAGGGCAGTGGTGGTGTACATTTGTGATCATAGCACTTGGTAGACAGAGCTAGGTAAGTCTCTGTGTGTTCAGGGATACAGCCAGCATTGGATACACATGCCTTTAATCTCATTACCAACCATAGAACACCTGGAGGTCTATACAGATAGGCCGTAATGAGGCAGTCCTGTGGTTGGGTTTACAACCAATGAGAAGGCAGAACAGAGACTCTATAAAAAGACTTTAACCCAGGAAGTACCGGCTCCTTCGGAGAGGTAGGACCACTGCAGGAGGAAGGGTAAGGTTTTGGCTCTTAGCTCTGACCTCTTGGCTTTCTTCTTTGCATTGGTTCTGTGTTTCTTATTTATACGACGGTTGGTTACATCTACAAGAGTCTTTCCCTGTGAGGCCTCAGGGTTAACACAGCCTTCTTACCTGGGGCAAAGCCCTGGAAGGGAGGGGCCTGAGTGATCATGGGGGTCTCAGATCTTGGGTTTTGGGGGCCAAGAAAGGAATTTTGATTAGAAAGGCCCAGATTGAAGGAATTTCCAAAGCTACTCAGTTGGTCAGCGCACAGATATGAGTCAGGGTCCTCCATATCTCTGGTGACCAGCCTCTTGTCCCACCTGGGCATCAGCTACCCTCCTCTGGGCCTATATCAGTGTACTGCAGGGGCATCTGTTCCAATTTTTGCTGTATGACCTCACAGGAGAGACCTTTGCCCACCTGTGGCCATCTTTAGGTTGCCGAGAGTAGAGCAAAAGTGAGATTTGTTCTACAGTAGGGAGACTCTCTTTGGGGACAGCACGTGTGTATCCTGAGGGCACCTGCATAGCTTTCCCATTCTTCTGCCCAGGAGGAGCTGTTCCTGGGCATCTGTTTTGCCCAGGTCTGAGCAGCATAGAGAATGTGACAGAAATTGTCCCTGGAGTGAAGGTAGTTAGAACCCAGGGAAGGTGCTGATACCCCTAACTTTCCTGAGCCCCCCATGGTCCCAGACCCAGCATCACCTTTCTCCTGGGGGACTCCCACGGACATGACCTCTGGGGCTGTGCTGTGGAATTCACACGAGACTGTCACTCTTGGTCTCCATCATCCCTGGGTGTCCTCTTGAAGACAAAGTGTAGGCATCTGTCTGTTGACCAGACCCACTAGGACAGGCGAGGGGCCTGCCTGGCTCCATCCAGACCTCTTTTGGAGTGGCAGCCATGTTCTTCCTCTGTGATAGGGATAGAAGGACTGTCACCATCTGCCCAAGCAGAGTGCTCTGGCTTCCTTTAAGCACAAAGGGAAGTTTCTGGATCACAAGCTTAGTCCCTTTACTTTCCCATCTTTCCAGCCCCCAACCGCCAAAGTCCTCTGCCCACCTCTCCAGCCCCTCACAGCTCCGGCCACTCTGGACACTCCTGCTCTACTCAGTGAAACCACATGCTCTCTTATTTCTGGAATCCATTCCCTTTTTAAATAAGCACTCTTCCCCGCCCCCCCCCATGCCACCTTGGCTGGCTAATTCATACCACTCCTCAGGGCTCATCTTAGGGGCTTCCTCTTCTAAGGAGGCTTCCTGGTCCCTAAACCCAGGCAGGCCCTCTGCTGATGCCTCTCTGGTGGTGCTAGTTAGCGTTTCCTGATATTTTTTTCTCAAAGGGACATCTTGAAGGAAGGGGCCAATAGTTGGCTTATTTTATTGTAGTGTCCTCCGTTCCTTGTAATATAATTGGGTACCAGTAGACTTGCAGGTGGGATGAGAAGAAAGTAGATCCAGTGGACTTCTCTTGAGGAACTTCCTGTCCTCTCTCATCTGGACTGTCTAGGTCTTCAGGTCCACCATTCCTCCTTTAAGGGCAATGGAGTGCAGCCTGCATAGGTTCTGTGGTCAGGGACCATTCACTCCTCAACAAGCAAATGTTACTGAGTCATTTATTTGTGCCAAAGACTATGGTGGTCCTGGTGATCCAGGAGTAAGTAAAAAAGACTTGGTCCCTAAATTCGTGGAGCTTGTAGGCAAACAGTTGGAATAAATAAGCAAGCAAATCTGAAAGCAGGGCTGTACGCTTTATGTTGTGTGCTCTAGGAAGGAAAGGGAAGAGAATCAGCTGCTCCAGAGTGATGCACAGCTCATCTGCCGTTCCTCTCTGCTGGTGGCTAGCTCACCTCTTTTCCCTGGTGGGCCTTGAGCCCCCCCAATCGCATCTCCAATGTTTCTATCTCAGTTCACATTCTGACCTCAGCCAAAGTGGTACCCTGAGCCTTTCTTATTATTCCACCTGTATCTAGGGTGAAGGGATCTTCTACCCGGTCAGGAGAGGTCTAGATGGACACACAGATCCTTGCTTTTCTGAAAACCTCCAGAAGGGCCAGGAGTCATCCACAGACACCACACAGTCCTTCTGTCCAGGATCCTGGTTAGGTGAATGTTCAGTCCCTGGTGCCACATTAGGCCTCAGCGGTGCTGGTACTGGTGTCCAGCTAGCCACCTGGAACTGCCACTGCCATCATTGTCCTGTAGGGCGGTGTTACTCTGCCCTTTGGCCTGGTCTGAGGCTGAAGAATGCCAGCCCCCAGCTGCACTGACGGTTCTGCCTTCTGCTCCTGGCAGCCGCCGTGGCCTTCATGGAAAACCTGTGTCTTTTGTTAGGAGGCCGTGACGTGGAGGGAGCTGGTGTTGGGCGACTTTCTGCAGGAGTTCTGTTCCATGCAAGTCTGGGACATGCTGCCCATGTCCTCCCAGCCCTGCCATGGTGTCCCCTCACCACTTACGCGGGCTCTCAAGGGAAGCATGTACTAACCCGTGCCCAGGGCAGGGGGAGGTCGCAGTGTGGCTCCGGGTGGGAAGCTTACCGGGCCAGCCTGACCTTGAGAGGTTAGCACAGTGATGGCAGTGTCCCTGCCCTGGGGCGGTGCTGATGGGTCGACTGCCACCAGCTCTCCCTGAGCAGTACCTGTGCGTCAAGGCCCCTTTGTTCCCCCTTGAGCTGGGACAGGATACCAGCAGCAGGTTAAAGGCTCCTGGTGGCCCAAGGCCAGCCAGCCACTCTGCTCTTTCCCAGGGCAGCGTGGTGGTGTCTCCTGACAGTTGACATTAACCATCCCTCTTGGCACAGCGCGCCTTCTTTTGACTCAGGGCTAAATGGGCTGTGCTTCAGAACAGGGTCCACAGGAAGAGTTGAGAAAGGCCTCCCTGCTTCTGGACTAGACACGACTCGCCAATTCATTGGTGCCAGAAAGTGGGTGGAGCTGGGGGCTCAGAAGTAGCTTCCCTGCTCCAGTGAGCCTGGAGACCCTCTGATTCAGGCCTATAATATCAGCATCCTTTGTTCTTTGGGCCTGTTCGTAGATGCTTGTCCCCAGAGCCCTAGTACCCCAACCGCCCCCCCCCCCAGCTTGCATGTGACAATGTTTGTGCCTTGGGAAAAGGGCATGTTTACGGCCCTTTTTGGAAATGTGTGATTTGAGTGCATGTGCTTGTGATTATATGTCTGAGCTTCAGGGAGTTTGTGTCCTGGAGGTCTCTGTGAATCAGAGTGGGCTGCAATGCATGCTTATGACTGTCTGTGATGTTGATGTGGGTACCTGTGCGTGTGTGTGTGTGTGTGTGTGTGTGTGTGTGTGTGTGTGCATCTATGTTTCTGCATGTGACCATTCTCTCTGGAGCTACCTCTCCGTGCTAGAGGAAGGTGTGCACTAGAACTTGGGGTAGGAGAGCATATTGCCATGTCCCAGACCTCCCCTTGTTGGGCTTTTCCTCTCTGCCTCCTTCTCCCAGCCTAGCCTTGACCTGGAGCTGTATGAAGAGAAGAAGACCCTAAAAAGGCTTTGTGACCAATGATCCTGCCTAATTTGGGGGACAGGCACGACTGGGCCTGTCCAAGAGTCAGAGACGTGATCATCTGGACAGCACAGAGGCGAGCCAGCTCCTGGAGCAGAGCCCCCCACACCCCCCCCCCTTTTTTTTTTTTTTTTTTTTTTTTTTTTTTTCCTGGCTTAGAAATAATAGTTCTTCAATGTGAGATTAGGAGAAAAGAAAAGGGCCAGAAAAGTGACCGGTTGAACAAAGACAAGCGGCTGGACTGGACAAGCCCCTTGCAATCAAGTGCTCTCACCTAGATGTGGTTAGGCACCATGGGGGCAGGGGGTGGGGCGGCGGAGCAGTGGGAACACTGAAGGCCATGAGGCCTAGGGAGAAGGCGATTCGGTGTGAGCCGGTAAGAGAGCCGGCTCTGCCGTGAGGCCGTGCAGGCAGAGTCCACACCTGCTTGTGGTATTTACCAGCCAGACTACACCTCTCGGAGGCTCGTTCTCCTCCCTGGGACCTACAAGGTGGTTGTAAGGACCAGATAAGAAAAAAATGCATAGGAAGCATTTGGCTCGGTGCCTGGGCACACGGTGTGCAGAAAGGATGCCTGAAGTGCGCAGGACTCAGTTCTTTCCCCCGTACCATAGGAATGACGATAAGCAGGAATTCCAGGATAAGCCTTAGCTGTCTGCAGAATCCACCCTCTTTACCAAAAGAGCCCCCCAGCAATGCCGGTCTGGCTGACAAAGGTTCCCCCGAGAGGCTAATGCCTGCACTTTATGTATGCTTTGGAGTCGATGTGGGTTTTGTGTGTGGAAGGTTACCCAAGGAAAGGTGAGACCTGTGTTTTTACAGAAAGCATTGGGCCCAGGAGTATCTCCAGGCTGACCTGGACAGTGACCACTACAATATCTGCTTGGTTAAGTGAAGTTGGTGGCCTTAAGGGTCCCTATTGAATCCGCTTCACAGGGCCAGTGACTGCTTGTCTCCAAATCACATGGTTGGTTTTGTTTGTTTGTTTTGGTTTGGTTTGTTTGTTTGTTTGTTTTGTTTTGTTTGTTCATTTGTTTTGTCTGCCATGTATGGAATACCTGACAGGGATG
The DNA here is from genome assembly GCA_902168405.1 of Peromyscus aztecus. NCBI lineage: Eukaryota > Metazoa > Chordata > Mammalia > Rodentia > Cricetidae > Peromyscus > Peromyscus aztecus. The sequence goes on along the minus strand of CABHPQ010174106.1, from coordinate 19,748 downwards.
CTGTGCCTGTTCTGGAGGATCAGGACCTGGAGATAAAGAAACAGCTGAGAATGGTTCTAAAGGAGAATCAGAGCGGTCAGCCGAAGTGACCTCAAGGTACATCGAGGGTTTTCCTAGGATTCCAGCTTCCTAGGAACCTAGCAAGATGTATGCTTAAACCACAGATGGAGGGATTCTGGCTAGATCAGAGTCCGATAACTATCTGGCACTAATAGAAAGCAAGGAAGGAAGGAGGGAAAATAAGAAAAGATGAAAGAGAGGGACCACAGCGGGAGGAAGGCTTCCGGTCTTGGTTAGACATAGTCAGAACCCATCAGGCCAGAGGTGGAGCAGGTGACCTCATGAGGACCCCTCCACGCCTGGGCGTCTGGAATACTCCACTGGCTTGGCTGCTGACTTACGCTCAGGCCTTAGGCAGATGACTAAGCACTAATGAGCCTCAGTTTCCCTCTCTGTTAAACAGAGTTGCTTACATCACTGAGGAAGAAGCTCTGCCTTCAGCTTCTGGCAGCTCCTGAGGAGGTCCTGTGTGCTGACTCCCGGGGTTCACCACCACTCCTACCTGCCCCTGTGTGTCCTCTTCTGCTGGGGTCTCAAAGCACAGCCTGGCATGGTGCACCCGTTGCTCGAAGCCTCCAGCACTCTGTGGCGGCTCATCCCCTGAGATGCCGAGCTCTTGCTTTTTCCACTTCTTATTCCTATTGTCTCCCTTTCTAGAATGTTCTCCCCAGGCTTCTCCAAGGGAACCACACTCAGTTCCATGACACTTTCTGGCCAGTCCCTCTCTGGGTGGTGGTTTGCTATTTTTTTTTTTCCTCCTCCTTCCCATCACCAAGTGTCTGTCTCCAGGGCCGCTCTCTACTTCCTGTGCTTCTTTTGACTGTCCCCAATTCCCCAGTTTGGGCACTCAGTGTCTGCCACAGGTTCTGTCTCGGGGGGCTTCGAGACGCTGGTGGAAGGAAGGACTAATGGGGTTGAATTGGGGGACCTGGGAGTTGGGGGGGGGGACATGCTATGGGTCAAGAGCTAGTTCTTGGAGCCAGAAAAAAAGCCAACATGCTAAGGATGTAGTTCGTTGATACAGTGTGCTTAATTTAGTACACGTGAGACTGGATGAGAGAGAGATTTTCCACAATACATCTTACCACCCAGCCCTCCACCCTGCCCTGTGGCCTGGGCTTTGTACTGGTCAGGAAAACAGGAGCACTTGGTAGAGAGGAGATATTTGGAGAAGCCAAGAGGCATTTGACGAGCGCTGCCTTGGTGTGTGTCTCGCTGGGATCTAAAATGGATTGGTTTGTGTATCCCTAAACCAGTGCCAAGGTCAGGACAGACACCATTGCCGTCCTGGTCTGGCCTGAGCTGCCAAGGGAAGAGCTCCTTTCTTGGGGCCTGGGGACAGCCTGGTAACAAGTACACTTTGCTTTGCCAGCCCTCCTTCTGCCTCCCATTCCCAGAGGGCACAGGGGTCTCCATACTTCTTCTCATTGTACACAGCAGGGATGGCCCGGCAGCCCTTCTGGAGTAGGGTTTATTTGTGAAAGCTTCCCTTCCCTGGTCAGCCTCCCATGAGATGCTCCCCAGGGGAGGAGGGACCTGCAGCCTCTGACCAGATGTGGAGGTCATAAAGGGGTCCAGCCCCATGCTGGTCAGCCCATTCTTGTTGCTGTCCTTAGGCTGAGAAGGAGGGAGGGCCTGGCTTTGGGCACTGTTTTATTCCTCTGGTCCCGATGGCCTAAGACCATGGCTTTCACATGTTTGCAACAGGCTCGATTGTCCTCTGGAGTGGTGTGTCACACAGCAGGGCTGGAGTCTGAGTTCTAACAGGACCCGAGGCAGGGCAGGCGTGAGGCAAGAGGTATAGAACTCACCACAGGCCCTGGGCAGTAGGGGGCCTTCCCAGGGAAAGGAAAGTTCCTGAAGCCTGTGGATGCACTCAGGTGGGGTCGCAGAGCAGAGGAGGGCAGCCTTGGGCCCTTCTCCCTTCTCCATCCACTCCACACCCTCACTCCCAAGACCAGGGCCTAGAACCGTCAACAGCCTGAGTCAGAGCGGGGCTGTGCTTATGAGCGAGCTTGTTCTGTCATTAGCGGGAACAGCCGCATCTTGACTGGCTGCCGGGACCTTTCATCGGGGCCCCTCAAAGAGCTTAAAGGAGCGGCCAAGGTTCTATTATCCTCCTATTACTAATGGAGAAATCAAGCCCCAGACGAGCTCGGCAACTTTTTTAGGGCTCACAGAGGAGGTAGCAAAAGGCTGGGAATGGACGTGCCACAGGGGTCTGGGCCACATGACCCCTCCTGTGTCCCTCATGATGTTACTTGCAAGGAGAAACTCAAACCCAGAATTGGTGTTGAGAAGTTCTGTCCAACTCAGAAGGTCAGGCCTGGGCTTTTAGGTGGCCAGTTGCTTATTCTTTCTCCCCTAAGTCACCAAAACTGAACAATAACAACAGTAGCTCCTGCTCTAGCTTACACAGCACTTAGTCAGAGACGTGGGCAGTACTTATGGATGAAGAAACCGAGCCAGTGAGAATCCAGATTCAAACCCAGATGCAAGTCCAGATTCGATGGTTATTTTGGTTACAGGCTTCTATTTCATCTCTGCTGATGCCATAATCTGTCCTGTTTTGAGAGAGAGTCCTACTATATACCCCCAGGCTGGCCTCAACTTGCATCCCCCTGCCTCAGCTTCCTGAGCACTGAGATTAAGGCTATCTGTGCCTGACTAGTAGTGTAGTTGTATCACTACTCCGAGCCAAACCCAGCACAGATTCCTTGTACTATAGATGGATCCCCCCTTTCACCCCGTCTCTCTCCTTGTAGGAGTTGAGCTGAGGAATGAGGTCCTGGGAGCCATGGCCCTAACCTTGGTTATCATGGCAGCGATTCATGATGGGACAGTGTCTGGTGCCTTGGAGCCTGGGACTCAGAGCAGGGTACAGCATCCAGCCCTGAGCACTGTCACTCCATAGCAGCTGACCCAAGGGTGTCCTGGAGAACTTGGAAGAGGAGCTAGCATGGCAAAGATGCTCCTTGGGAGATGGCTACCTCCCCTTCCAGGACAGAGAAGAGGTCTCTGTTGTTTGTTTTGTCTCTTTTGTCCAAGTCCACATCCTCTCTGCCCAGAGACCCTTCCCTACCCAGATGCGTTTCTAGAGTTGGAGGTGATGGCCTGACAGGTTAGGGAGCTTCTTGTGCCAAAGCTTTTTGCAGGGCCCAGGGAAAGGCATCTAAGCCACAGTTGGGCCTCAGGTTCCTTTTGTGTGAATGAGAATGTTGATCAAGGGCTGCTCTTTCTCTCTGGTGCTCAGCGCTGTGCCTGGTTCCTGGCCCCTGGATGCCTAAACAGAGCATCTTCTGGGTCCATTGTAAACAGGACCGGGGCAGGGAACCTGAAACAGTGCAAACTGACCAGAGCAAAGTCAATGGCCATTTTTGTTACAGGCTTCTGTTTGAGCTATTTGTAACTTTCAGCAAAGTTCATGCTTTGGAGATTATTGTTTTTGGTCATTTTTTCCATATTTGGTTGTGGCCTAGAGCAATGAGTTTTGGAAAGATAGAGACAAAAATCCCTTCTGCTGTTTGTGAGCACTGCAAACACCCACCAGAAAAAAAAAAAGTAAAATAAATCCTTTCCAGTTAGAAGAAATAACAACATAGCTATGTTTTCTTTTTCAGCTCAAATGACTCCCAAACAACCCCAAAGACTTCAAACTTGGCTAGTAATTAGTCCTTAATGAAGGAGAGCGGACGGTGTGTGCTCTGCAAACTTTGAGAATCAAAAGGTTTCGAATTCAAAAAACTACTGATGCATGAAAAAGCTCTGAGGCCCGAGACCCTAGCAACTTCTTCCTAAGGATGCTGGAGCTGGTCCCCCCTCCCCCACCCTCCCACCCCATCCCCAGGTGGCCACAGCTTTGCAGATATGCTGGCTCTCTCCTTCCCTACTCTAGAGTACTCTGCCTGATGCACAGAGGCTGAGGCTAGCCAAAGATGGAGTCAGGCTCGGCACTTGTAAGGTGAATTAAACCACACGTTCAAAAGTTTATATTTGTGTCCTTGTCCCAGAAAACTTCCCGGAGCCACCTTAAAGCCCTAGACTAGTCTGTAGAGTATGGAAGGACTACATCTCACAGAGACCTGTCCTTAGAGCTTTTCATCTGTTGACTAACCCGTGAAGGCCCTCCTTGGATTCTTTTTTTTTTTTTTTTAATGCTGTTTTAGCTTGCCTGCTCCAGGAGGCAGCTGGGGAGGATGGCCCATCTCTCCAGTGCTCTCCTGTACTCTGCTACCTCACAACATCCCTGCACAACATCATCTGCAGCTCAGCCTAGGAAAGAGGCCTCTTCACTCTGCATCTCAAGGCAGGGCTGGACCAGAGTGGCTTTGGGGGTGGATAGAATAGAGAAAGGAAGTCTGCATGGTCACAACCCTGGAGTCCTGCTGCCTGAGATCTGAATTTGCTAGAGGTACCGGATCTTTCCTTCATGCCCCTGGCAGACGTCTCCTGGGCTGCCTGTACAGCCAGAGGATGAGACTGTGCACTTCCTCTTGTCCTTCTCAAGGCCAGGGATCTGACTTGGCTTCTGCTTTCAGGACCTTGTGCATGTGTGGGTACACTCATACACACAAACACCCACCCCAGATTTTTGACAGGGGGGATTGGTGACCAGCTCATCCCCATCTCTACTGAACAAGAGAATACATTGACTATGGGGTGAATCAAAGCCAGGCATTAGAAAGTATTTAGCCAACTCCAAGAGTCCTGCAGCCTAGAGCTACGTGGCCAAGCAAGGTGAGCAAACAAGGACATTGACAGAAAGATATAGACAAGACCCTGCCAGCTAGAAGGGCTGAGAATGGACCCTGAACTTGTCTATCAGTCAATGCCAAGATGTCATTTTCTCACATCTGGTTCCACATCTGGAAACAGCCAGGATGCTTATTTCAAAGTGCTGATGAGGCCATGCCCTGATTGCCTCAGGGAGAAATCCATTTGGTGACACTGTCTTCCAGGCCCCATCATCTTCTCCAGATGGTGGTCCCATTTCCAGCTCCCTTCTCTAGGCACACCCACTGTTCAGGAGGCGAGAGAGAGCTGGAGGGCAGCTGGCTGGGGTGAGGCCTTGCCCAGACCCTTTGTCAGGCTCTAGAAGCTGCAATGCGTTTATAGTTCTTGCTGGTCAGCAGCTGGCCTCCCCACCCATCCTGGAACTTGCATGGTCTGCTGGGATTGTGGCACTTGCTGTCCAGATGCCACAGGATTTGCATCTGATGGCCACATGGCCCCTGGTCCAGGCCTAAGCCTGTGGCTGGTGAATCTGAGAAGAGAGGCCACTCCTCTCCCACTTCCATCACTAAGATCTAGCTATGTTCTGTCATGAAGGATGCTAGAGAGGCAGCAGACTGACTCAGCCCTTGAGGAGTTTAGCATTGTGAAGCTGGGAGAGAGACTTCAGGGTCTGAGGAAACATCAGAGTCATACACTTCGTGAATGGAACTGTCTGGAAGTGCAGTGTCAGAGAAAGGAGAGGCTGCAATCAGGAGTGAGGGAGGGTTTCCTTGGAGAGATGCTCCCTGGAAAAGACAAGGGCGGCCTGCAGCCTCCTCAGCTGCTTCAGTGCCCACAGTAGACAGTGTGTCCATCCCGGGGTCGGATGGCACTGATTGCCAACAGAACTTCCCACACGTTGGAGAGAGAGAAGATGTGAGTGGATGGAGTGAGGTACTGCTGAGAACGCCACATTTCTTTTTCTTCCTACTTTGACATTCCTTTGCCAGCTCCAGAGCCAGCTCCTATGAGTCCTGCTTTTCTCTCCCTGCCTCATGGTCAGCTTCCTCTTTGATGACCACTCACCTTGGCAAGGTGGTTCCAGTGTTGTAGGCAAGAGACAGGACACCCGATGGTTTCTTTACAGAGCAAGGCTTGGGATGAGGACTCCATTCCTGCTGTGTGTCCCTGGAAGATGGCCACATTCCCACCCTCCACACAGTGTAGGGCACTCTTCTGGTTCCTTACAGTGCCCCCTACTCTGTCTGTGTCTCCCGTACTTCTCACCTCCTCAGACATGTACAGTGTGGTGTGTGCTCTGACCTCCCGGGACATCAGACAGGTAGATCCTCATTTACCTCCTACCTTGCTGACAGACATGTGGAAAGGCTCAGGGTTACCATCTCCTGAGAGTCAAGGCTGACTGTGAAAAGAGTTAGCAACCGGAGGTACACACATTACAGGTCAAAGTGGGTGCCATGGCTCCTCATGACTCCCTACTACTCAGTCGAGTGTCTCCCTTCAAATTACAAAGCCGTTCCAAAGGAGGTCCTTCCAAACCTGACCTGCCTGAGTTTCTGTCTTTCCTCTCACAGTCCATTCCTAATCTGCTTAACCTACGGTGGTTTGCACATCCAAACCCTGACCCTTCCATCTGGACCTTGGCCCAGGCTGCTCTTCCTTTTTGTTACACCTGCCCCGCCCCCTCACCTTGCCGTCCCTTCCTCTACCTCCAGGTCCCCACTTGACTGTCACCTCCTCCAAGAACCGGTTCTTGCTGCTGTGCTTTGAGACTAACACTTGCAGAAACCCTCCGGCAGCTGCCTCTGGTTGGGTCTCCATCCTGATCATAAGCTCTCTGAGGGAGCACCCTTTGATCCTCATCTCCCCCCTTGCATCCTAACAGAGTGCCTGGCATCTTGTGGGGTGCCTGACAGAGACCATTTGAACCAAAGGGAGATGAGCTGGCAAGTGCGAGAAGGGTGATGGTGGGATGGCATTACCTGATGGGCAGCTCAGGGAGAGCTTGGATTCAGCCTGCAGGGCTAGTGAATAGAACAGCAACAACCCCAAGATCTCAGGTCCACGGTGTTCCAGGCTCAGCTCCAAGGACTTTCTAATTTTATCCTTACAAAAATCCTATGTGGCAGGCATTATTCCTGTCCAATTTTACAGGTGAGTGGAACGTAAGAGGGAACTCACGATGAGTTGGTAGAGACAAAAGGCATTCTGGATTTTTTTTTTTTTAAAGTTCATGAGCAATGATGTGGAAGGACTTGGCAAGGTATCTGTGGGGAGAGTAGCTGGGCGTGGGGATGGCTTGGGTTAGAGGACCATGGGAGGGGGAAGTGATGATGATGTCCAGCTTGCTAAGCCGCAGAGGACCTTTACACTGGGGCCAGAAGTGCAGCTCAGTCGAGACATGGAAAAGCCATGGCCAGTTCCTAAGCAGGAGGCTGGTAGGGTGGAATCTGGCCATGACGTGATAGATAAATTAGGAGAGAGAGCAGGCAGAAGGGCCAGGAGGGTGTGGGCATCATCTCCCTCCTCACTGGTCCTGCAGCCATTTGAATTCTTGCCTTTCGTTGATGCCTTCGATAGATGCTTGGCATGGGTGACCTTGAGACCCCGGAGCTGGACAGCAACTGCAGGTCTCAGGGGGCCTCCTCTGCCTGTTCCTCTCTGGCTTGGCTGAAGCTAGCTGCTCATGGCTGTGTCCATGACCTGGGCTGGGCTGGATTTCCCCCTCTGCGGTCACTTTAATGAAAAGCAGTTGTGTTTGCCACGAACATGCAGGAGGCGAGGGGAGGAGATCAGTCAAGTCTAACCCCTGGCCCGGCTCTAGGTCTCTCGTCCCTCTCTGGGTCTCTTCCTTCCCCAGCTCCCAAGTCCTCCATCTTCCCTCCTGGTTCTCCTTACTGCCCTCCATCCTGACTGGTTCTTCCTGGGTCTGTGGGTTTTAGAGCAGAGAAGCTGCCTGGGTAAGGATGGAGCTACAGGTGCCTCAAGGCCTCTGGTTCAGCTCCTCTGACAGCTTCTCATTCACTCCCTTCTTCTCCGAGCTAACGAATGAAAGACATGGACCACAGGTGCTTTGAGGTGCTCGTGGTTCCCGTGTGATCTCTCTCCCTGTCTTTCTGTCTCTATCTCTGTGTGTGTGTCTCTCTCTCCCTCTTATTTATTGTGCCCCCCCCCCCCCATCAGTCTGTGTCTCAGGGACAAGGGACCTTCCAGAGCCAAACAGAATTTTGTTGTCCTTTCTTTTCTCACTCTCTAGCCAAACCCTTGTCCATCTTTTGAGTGTGAACATCCTCCAGGGGGCCTGCTGTGACCACCCTACTTCATCAGGGTTCCTGAAAAGGTTGGCTGGATTCCAACGCCCCCAACCCCCGACACACACACACACACACACACACACACACACACTGTCCTCAGGCCGTAGTAAGACAGACACCTTCAAGGTCCTTGCTTTGAGCCTCTGGGGTTTTCTGGCTGGTTGTCTCCAGATGGGGGTGGAAATGGGATAGAAGAGGAGAGATTGAATAGTCTAGAGCTTTCCCTGCTGGAAGCATGCAGCCTTGAGTAGCTCTCTTACAGAGCAGGGGCTGCACTCCCAGTTCAACCCTGACTCCTCAGGAGCATTGCAGGCTGCTGGCACTCACCGTCAAGTGCTAGACCAGACTCCCCTCTCCCCCCCACCCCCATTCCAGAAAGCAAGTCAATCCGAGGCCCACTGAAAAGCTCATGGCGGTTTGTTTTCCTCTCTCCATATTGAGGCTTTTTAATGGCAATGTTGTTGATGGTGCACATATTCCAGAGTAATATGTTTGGGGATTAGGCCACACAATGGGGTTATAACTCCCTCCTGTGCAGCCCCCACCCAGGGGAGCTTGCCCTCCATCTGGCCGATACACATCTGGATCAGGCTCACAGCTGTCCAGATGTTGCATCCCTCTGAACCTAGGCTTGCAGCCTCTTCTGCTAGAGGCTGGAGCTGCACACCACACCACACACACACACACACACACACACACACACACACACACACACATCACTCCATTTGGAGCACTGAAGCTCTGAGGTCATCTGGCCCTTGGAGGGGGAAGGGAGGGGAGAGAGCTTGGCCTTGATGCATTATTCCTCTTCCACCATGGTAGGGCAAGCAGGCTGTTGGGACACATCTGCAGAGGTATGTAAATATCAGGTTCCCGCTTCCAGCCCAGACAGGCTAGTGGGAAGGACCCGCTTGAAACCAGGCTTCAAATCTGGAGCCGGTCCCTACCTCATCCAGGGGCCAGCTGCAGGAATCAGAAAATTCCTCGTGTACTCATTTGGGGGGACGCTTTGAGGCCCTGGGCCACACGAGCTCTCCCAGCTCACGCTGAGCCCCACTCCACAACCCTCCTTCTGTCCAACCACCATCTTCCCACCACGGCCTCACTTCCCGCTCCCCCTTCGGCCTCCCTCCTTCCACAGGTCGTGTGGCTTAGAAGAACATACACGGCAGAGCCTGGGCTCTGGACCCTCAACTAATTGAGACATGATCTGCCAAGCGTGTTTGCACATTGGTGCTGGCAGAGGCTGGGCAGAGAGTGCGGGGGAGGAAAAGGAAGCCACATTTATTGGGTGCCAACTATGTGGCAGGCACTGAGCAAGGTGCTTTAAATATATTATCTTGGCTAATCCTTGCAACCACCCTGCAAGGTAGATATTATTCTCTTTGTTTTACACACGCCCCAAGTGTGGCTCAGCAAGGTCACCCTAGTGTCACGTGGTTAAGAGGGATAGAACCAGCATCCCAAACCCAGGCTGCTTCATTCCAACTGCCGTGCCCTCATCCCATGCCACTTCCCCTGGTGACAACGCCACCCTTGAGGTCCTCCTTCCTGGCCACTGGCCGTGAGCGTTGTCTTTCCCCTTCAGGCTGGGCAGAGGAGAACTGCCCGGCAAAGCCCAGGCGGGTAGGCAGCGAGAGGATTGGAGTTGTAGTGTCGTAACCCACTGAGTTTTCTGCATGGCTGTAGGAAGGCCTGAGGACTGGAGCCACAGAAACACATTAGGAGTTGAGAAAGCAGGGCGGTGGCGGTGAAAGGCAGGCAGATGGGCCTTGGAGGCATCTGTGGGGAACTTGGGACTTTTCCATGGCTCTGGGACACAAGGAGCCTCATTAGGAAGGAAAGAAGGGAGCCCCAGAGCCCCGGCTGCTATTGTTCCCTTATCATGCCATCGGCCCAGCAAGGGACTCCTAGCAGATGGAACGTTCCAAGGGCCCTCTAGGGGCTCCTCTTCTGACCAGAGAATGTGGTACCCCCAGAGAGGCAGCAGGGGGTAGACAGGCACCCTCCAGCCTGGCTATGGCTGTGGTCCCCATGGTAGCTCCAGAATGTGGCTGCCTTGAACTTGGAGAGGACAGTGAAGAGCCTTATCCTCAGATCCAATTACAGAGCCCAGGTCCACACAGTCCCACAGCCCCACAGCCCCACAAAGATCCATGCCGACCCCCTCCCCACATCCATGCCAACAGTGGTGTACGTCTGTCTGCCTCGAACAAAACTGTTCTCTTAGAGATGACATGCAAACACAAGGCTTGCCCAGTGTCACAAAACTAGCAGAATTCTGTCTTCTGGTTCTGTGCCCAGAGCTTAGCACACAATAGGAAGGTGGCAAGGGAAACAGCATAGACCTGGGAGACCACTAGGCTAGACTAAAAACCAGCTCTGCCCCTGCAGTGTGGCATCACCTTGGAGCCATGCTCTCCTCTTCAAGAACTTACGGGTTGGCCAGGAAGCCCAGAGACCGTGGAGCAGGTACTCCAAGATGAAAGGTGATATGGCGGCAGTGGGCAGGATGCTGGCTGGCGCGGTGGCTGGGAAAAGGGCCGAGGAAGTAGGTTGGAAGAGTGACAGTGATAATCAAAGCGATATCACAATGATTTGTGAAGGAGACTTCTGTTCTGAAGATGAGAGTATTCCATTCATGTTAGGTGTCTCTGGAAGCCCAGACCTGAACTTCTTTCCCACTACAGAGGAGGGCTGACATCAGAACCCCTGAAGTGGGGTAATGGCCATGTGGCAGATGCAATGAGATAATGTGGACTATGGCCAGTTCTGGCACATGGAGAGGATTTGCCCCAGGAAGGAGGCAACTGTGGGTACAGGTATCTGCAGGAGGAAACGATCACCCGGGGGTGGTTCCCTGAGAAAAATTGGGCCACAATAGCCAGGCGGTGGTGGTGCACACCTTTATCCCAGCACTTGGCAGGCAGAGGCAGGTGATCTCTGTGAGGTCGAAGCCAGCCTGGTCTACAGAGCGAGTTCTAGGAGAGGCTCCAAAGTGACACAGAGAAACCTTGTCTCGAAAAAGAAAAAAATGGGCCACAAGGCCTATCTTTTCCCCCCATTTTTTTCTTCTGTGTGTGTGTACACGTGCGTGTGTGAGTGTGTATGAGGTTGTTGTCAAGAATTATGCTCTATTACTCTTCTACCTTCTTTTATTCATTGAGGCAGGGTCTCTCAATCAAACCTGGAACTCACAGACCCCACTGATCTTCCTGATCAGCTTTTTCTGGGGTTTGTCTGTCCCCCTCTTCTGAAGCCAGAATTACAGACATGAAGTCACACCCACCTGGAATTTCATAGGGCTTCCGAGGACCCGAAGCCCATTCCTCATGATTTAACCACTGAGCCATCTCCCTAGTTCATGAGGGAGATGGGAAGACGCTCCTTAGATACCCAACAGCAGGGAAGTTTCTGCTTTGTGAGTCGCCAGGGCTGGGATGCAGCTTCTGGGCAGAGTGCTTGCCTTGACTTTGCAAGACTGTGGGCTCTGTCCCCAGCAACGTCCTCAGGCCCACACAAAGCAGAGGGCATATCATACCCCTGGGTGTGAGTGTCCAGCATCACGTGCCAGCTCCCCGAGATGGGCAAATCCTCTAGCACTCACTGAGGTAGGTATAGATGGTCCTGAAAGGGAAGAAGCCAGCTTTGGCCCTCTGTGTCCCCTGAGAGTTTGGTCTCTGGTGTATGGCTCACTCCAGCTGACCTTTCAGGAGATGTATTAGAAGTGTCGAAATCAAGCCTGGCTCAAAGGCAACTCTACCCGAGGGAGCCCAAAATTCTGTTTCTACTAATCTACTAATGACCCTTTGAAGTAGTTCTTTTAATCAGATTCCCTTAGGAAGAGTCTGGAACACCACTCTCTCAACCAATTTTCCCTTGTCTCCTCCTTACAAACACTTTGGTCCCAGCAGCTTTTTCCTACTTAGACAGAGGCAGGAGCCACGGGAGGAGTGTAGCAATCCTTGCTGCGCATGGGGTGACCTCATTCCTTGGGCAGCCCCTAGTCCAGGCCTCAAGGGTGTTTATAACTTCCTGCATCTTATGCTCTCAAACTGAGGTGAGCAGAGCCGGTGTGCTGGACACTGGTATCTGTGAACACTTGGCTGTGGTCAGATACCCAGTAGGGGCAATTTAGCAGCCACCATATGTATAAACCTGCAGATGTGACTTTGTGTGTGTGTGTGTGTGTATGTGTGGTGTGTGTATGTAGTGTGTGGTGTGTGATGTGTGTGTATGTAGTGTGTGTGGTGTGGTGTGGTGTGGTGTGTGTGTGTGTGTGTGTGTCTGTGTGTGTCTGTGTGTGTGTGTGTGTGTGTGTGTGTGTGTGTGGTGTGGTACTGGGATTAAGCCCAAGGCCTCAAGGACGCCAGACAAGTGCTCTACCAATGAGCTGCATCCCTAACCCCCTTTTTGCTTTTTACTTTAAGATAGGGTCTTACTAAATTTCCCAGGCCAGCCTTGAACTTGTGATCCTTCTGTCTCAGCCTCCATTATAGGCCTGAGCCATCAGGCTCAGCCAGGTGTGATTTTTGGAGGAGACATGGGCTCCATTTTGAAGAGCAGCCATATAGGACCATTCCTTAGCCTAAGAGGTCATTCCTAAGTCAGCTGTAAGCCCTGTCCCCGAAAGACAAGCAGAGAAGGAAAAAAATGATGAGTCAGGTAAGAAGGACCAGAATGTGTGTGTTGGTTTTTTTTTTTAAATATTTTAATATTTATTTAGTGTAAATGAATGTGTCTGTGTGTACGAACACGTGCATGAACATTCTCCAGTGTGTGTACACGTGTAGAGGTCAGAGGACAACTTTCAGAGTCCATTCTCTCCCTCTGCAATGGTGGCTTCTGAAACTTGAGCTCAGTAGTCCCGTGTGGCAGCAGCCTCCACCCCCACCCCGCTGATTCACTTCACCTGCCCCGGGATGTTTTGAATGAATGTCTTCAGGTAGCAGATGTTCTAATGATTTTTATTTCTTACTTGTACTTACCCGTGAACTGATTTTGAAATAGGGGAAAATATACTCATTTAAATTCCCTTCACAGGGAGATCACACACATTACAGCAGCCTTCCTCTGCGCGTCAGGAAAATAAACCCTGTGTCCTCTCCAGCAGTTTGCTAGAGGGAAGAAGATGGCCTCTGAACCCTTCATTAAATAGTGAGATCAAGACCACTACCAGCAGAACCCACTCAGTGTCTGTGGGAATGACTGACTGAATGTAAAGGGTTGACGGAGAGATGGAGATACAGAAAATTGGAGGGAAGATGGGGTACCCTTGGGGATCCTTTAATATGTGGCTTCCCCTTTCCTTTAAGTGGAAGAGAAGAAAGAAGGATTTTTCTACAGGGATCCATGTCTTGTTAGTTGTGCCCTCAACCAAAATGTCTACATTATGGATCTCTGGACAGGGATTGGAATGATCCAGGCTTCACTGAGGACCTCCCAGACCCAGTTAATGTGAGATGGGTGCCTGTGGTGACTGGACCTTCTTGTGCTGGGGAAATCTTGACGCCAGTCCCTACCCTGGCCCCAGTGTCCAAGCTGAAATCAAGTCACATGACCTGTCCCACCTAAACATCTCTCAGATCACACCAGTTCTCACCGACCTCACTCTTACCACCTTGCCTTCAAGCCTGTTAACTGGTCTCTCTAACGCCATCACCCTTCCACGCTCCACCCTCCATCAGAAGAAATCTCTAACATGAAAGTATGACCTTGTAATTGTGCATATATGTGCTTGAACCTGTTCATTAGCTGCTCACAGCAGTTGGAATAGATGCCTTCTCCATCTACAGCTGTTTTGGTATGGTCCGTAGAGATATATTTTTCCATTATGTGGAGTCAGAGGAGGGGTTTCCTGAGATATATAATTCACGCATTTATAAGGTTTTTAGTGTATTCACACACTGTGCAACCTGAACATCTAAAGCAACCACCATAACCAATTTGAGAACATTTCTATCTACCTAAAAAGAAATCCTGGGCTGGAGAGATGGCTCAGCAGTTAAGAGCATTGGCTGTTCTTCCAGAGGTCCTGAGTTCAATTCCCAGCACCCACAGGGTGGCTCACAACCATCTGTAATGAGATCTGGCGCCCTCTTCTGGCCTGCAGGCGTACATGCAGACAGAGCACCATATACATAATAAATAAATAAATCTTTAAAAAAAAGAAAGAAAGAAATCCCATTGGGCATAGAGGCACTGCCTGTAATTCCAGCACTCAGGCAGAGGCCGGCCTGGGCCACCTAGCAAGATCCTGTCAGAGAAAGAGGGAGAGGATGAGGGAGAGAGAGCAGGACAAATGGACTTTCTGCCCCTGTGGGTTTACCTATGCTGGGCACCACGTATTCATGGAGTTAGAGACAGTATGGTCTTTGTGTCTGGCTTCTTTGACTTAGCGTGGTTTTCAGGCCTGTCCATCCTGCAGCATGAGTCACCACTGCCCTCCTGTCTGTTGACAGATCATGCTCCACGGACTAGATAGGCCGGGTTTTGTTTGCTGAGGCATCCGTTTAAAGTTCCTTCTCTTTAGCTATTATGGATAATGGCCCTGTGAGTATTTGTGTGCAAGCTTTTGTAAGGACATAGGTTTTAGTTTCTCTTAAGTATGGATGCACTTGACAGCGGTGCTGCTAGGTCAGATGACTCTGTTTAATCTCTTAGGGAACTGCCAGGCTGTTTCCTAAAGCAACCACACCAGCTTACATCTCCATCAGTAATGTGTGATGGTTCCCATTGCTCCTATCTCTTCGGCCCCTGGTAACTAGTTTTCTTTTCTATTCTAGCCAAACTAATGGCTGTAAGTGACTTCTCATTGCAACTTGGACACATATTTCCCCAATGACCCCTGATATTGTGTTTTCCAGGTGCTTGCTGGCCATTTGCATAACTGCTTTGAAGAAATGGCTATCAAATACTATATCCATTTTCTTCCCCCCAAATATTTACCGTACTAAAGTATGCATGCCATAAAACTGACCACTTTAATCATTAAGAATAGAGCTGAGTGGTATTGAGGACATGCGTGTTGTTGTGTAAACCACTACACATCTCCTGAACTCTTTCTAATCTTTAAAAACTCAACTCCATGCACATTAAACCATTGTTCCCCATTGCTTCCTCCTCACCGAACTCTGGGTAACCGCCATTCCATTTCCAGTCTCTACATACTTGACTACTTTAGATAAATAATGCCAATGTAGTCGTAGAGCATTTTAAAGCACATTGTGTCGCTTAGTACAATATTCTCAAAATTCATCCACATTTTAGAAAGTTGCAAAATTTTGTACTTTTAAAGGCTGAATAGTATTCCATTGAATGTACACGCCATATTTTGTTTGTCCATGGACGTTTGTGTTGTCTTCACCCTTTGTTGTGAAGAATGTTGCTATGCACATAGGTGTCCAGGCCTCTTCAGGACCTTGCATTGAGATCTTATCAATGTGCACCCAGAGGGGAATGGTCAGGTTGGTCATTCTCTGGCTTTTTAAAATAGTAGCCATCTTGGTAGGTGTGAGTTACAGTTGTCACTCACAATTCCCTCATTAGTGATGCTGAACTATTTTTCCATGTATGCATTGGCCGTTTCTTCTTTGGAGAAAGGCCTTTTCAAATCCTTTGAAGAAGAAATTAAACCTATTATTTAAATTTGTGTATGTGTGCATTCGTGCATACCTCTGTGTATATATGTGTATATGTGTGTGTGTGTGTGCATGTGTGTGCATGTGCCTGTGGAGGCCAGAAGAGGGTGTTGCATCCCCTGGAGCTGGAGTTATAGGTGGTTGTGAACCACCCAGTCTGGGAGGTGAGAGCCAAACTTGGGTCTGACAGAAGAGCCACAGTTGCTTGTAACCTCTGAGCCATCTCTCCAGCCCTTACGTCGACCTTGTAGCCAGCTTGGCTGTTGTTGTAGAGCTGTGCACAGTCTTTGTATGCCATGGATACAAGTTCCTTTTCTTTCACTTTCCCATGCCTTGGTGTGATGCTGAGGGTCACACTGAGGACCTCATGCCAGACAAGTATTCTAACATTGTACTATGCCCCCGGTCACCTTCTTCATTTTTTTTCTGAACATTTCTCTGTGCAGTTCAGGCTAACACCTAAGTTTCCACCCTCCAGTCTCAGCCTCCTGAGTGCTAGGATTACAGATATGTGTCGCCATGCCCAACTTTGTGGTGTCCTCTGAAGGACACTGAACCCATTATTAGACCTACTAACGTTGTAATGAGCATTCTTCAAAATTTTCCACGCAGGTGATTGGGTCATGTGTGAGTAGAGGTAGCTTTACCTCTTCTTTTCCAGTGTACATATCTTTTATTTAACTTTGTTGCCTATACAAGTTAAAGACTGAAAATTTTTTTTTAAAAATTGCAATGTGAAAAAAATATTATAAAATTCAAAATTCAGTGTCTATAAACCGAATTTTGCTGGAGTAGCCATTTCTTCCCATGCTCCGCTGAGCCCGGTCTTGGACTACAGCGGCACAGTGGGTAGTGACTATAAAAACCACCCACAATGCTGCACGCCGCAAATAACATCGTACCTGGCAACGCTGAAGTCAATGACGTGCACGCGCATCATTGTGCTGCGGCATTTCATTAGTCAACGTCAAAGCCATAGAAGAGGACAAGACTAGACTTTGCATGTTACACTTTTGAAGTGCAGTGAGTGGTAGATCGTTTTGTTATTGAATTTGGTGACAATTACGTTTATTACATGATGACATAACTATGCCAACAGAACTCAATATTTACCAATATTTACCAAATTAAAAATTCATCACAATATTCCCAATTCACAGAAAAGCAATCACTGGAAAAGCTAGAAATTTAAAAATTTAATATCTCATTGAAGCATAATTTTCTCACAAAAAGTTTTAAAAAAAAAAAAGAAAGAAAGAAAAAAATGGAAAGAAAATCAGGCTGCCAAAGTAACTTTCCAATAGGCTCCTTTGTTAGCAGAGCAAAGAAAGCTGTTTGTAAGCGGTAAGTTAATTAAATCATGTTTGACTGCAGCGGCTAAAGAACGCATCCCGAGAAAATCAACTCACTTAAGATTATTAGCCTTTCAGCAAGAACGGTTGTTCAAAGAGCCGAGGACACTGCGAGCCACATAAATAGTAAACTTAAAGACAAGACAAATGATTTCAAGAGGTTTTCCTTGGCTTTGGGTGAGCCAGCAGCTGTTAATGATATTGGTCAGTTCTTAGCGTTTGAGAAAGTGACGGCAAATCTGAAGTGAAGGGAGAGCTGGCCCCCAAGGGCATTCTGATGGAGCAAACCCAGGTGAGATGAGCCAAGAGGACGTTTGTTCAGTACCACCAGTGTGGAACCTGCTAGGACGTGTTACAACCAGTGACGGCCGACAAATTGGTAGAAGAGACAAAAAGGGCTAGTTGGGAAAATCTGTAAAACGTGGAAAAGATGGAAGAGATTCCAAACTCATGGCTCTTCCTTGTGTTACTCATCTGCAGAGACCACTGAGGAAAGTGTTTCAGTCTGTCGCATGGCGCTGAAATTGTCTTGAGGGAGAACTCCATTGGCTCCTGGGTGTGTGACCATTGGTTGTACTGTGACTTCTATTTGGAAATAAGATCTAAAGCATTAGCATGTCTGTCTGCATAGCATTTCAGTGGCTTAACAGTAGTAAACTTTTATTGTATTTTGCTTTTTTTTTTTTTAGCTCAGAGATGAGATGAAATTTTTCCTGGATGAGAAAAACTATCCTTATCGCTACTTTCAAATACCAAACAGCTTTAGAAATATGTTCTTTACTGTAAACTTGACATTTCTTTATTTTTTTTATATTTATTTTTAATGGTGTGTGTCACTCTGTGTGTATGTATGTGTGTGTGTGTGTCTCTCTCTCTCTGTATCTGTGTGTATGTATGTGTATCTCTGTGTGTATGTGTGTTTCTGTCTCTCTCTGTTTCTGTGTGTGTGTGTGTGTGTGTGTGTGTGTGTGTGTGTGTGTGTGTACATACGCATGGGTGCTGGTGCCCGAATAGGCCAGAGATGTGGGATCCCTATAGACCTGGAGTCACAGGCAGTTGAGAGGCACATCATACTGATGCTGGGAATTGAATTCTGGTCCTCTGGAAGAACAGGAAGTGCTCTTAACCTTTGGGCCGTCATCTCTCCAGCCCTGACTTGTTATTTCTTAATGAAACAGAAGAATGCTTGTTGGTGACATTCACAGCTTGACTGTAACTAGTGTATGAGTCATGAGTAATATCGAGCGAGATGCTCTTTGTCTTCATCACGCCAACACCGGCTGGAGGGGCAGCTGAGAGCACCCCCCCCACACACACACACACACACAGGTTCCTAGGGCTCAAGCTTTATTTCCAGCCGTGTTTGCCTCAGGTGGTGTTGTAAGTGGGAGAGAAACTTCCATTTTTCCAAATGTGTGTGACTGCATTTCCAGGACCTCCCCCAACCTTCAGCTGGAACTGAGTTATCTGCAGCATAAGGATGCAGATGTGAAGAGAAAAAAATTCAAATCAAAGTGTATAAACACCTCCACGTGATGAATGGGTTAATTAAATCACGTGCTCAAAGGCTGATAGCAATAGTTGGCAGTCCCCAGCTTTGTGAAAACAGTATTTCCAAAGACAAAATACTGAGTATGTCAGTACAGATCATAATTAACAGACATGCATTTATTATTGATTTTTGATAATAAAACCACTAACGTTAGCTAAAATGCTATTCTCCTCCAAAAAGAATTCCATGGTTCTCACTGATTTATATTGCAAAAACTTAAGCTTATTATATTTTGAATTTTGTAAATGAAAGTGTTAGAAATTTACTTTTTGCCTAATGTAAATACCTACCAATGAAACAATCACACACACTCACACACACACACACACACACACATATGCAACACTTGATTTTACCTCTTAACTCAAAATCCAGTATCTTTCCACTGGCCATTCACAAAAATGCCAGTGCTTACAGAATGGAAACCTAGCCCCATGCACTCTCCCAGGCCCGTCTCTGCAGCTTCCCGTTCCAGCCGCGCAGAAGCCCTGCAGTACCCGCATCATACCTCTTGCTCTCTGTGTGATGTCTGCACACACTCTTCCTCAGTCTCTCCTCCTGTCCCACCTCACCTCCACTGGCTGACTCCTTATTGTTCTTCATATCTTGGCTGAGACAACTTCTTCCAAGAAGTGTTTGCTGACGCTTCCCTCCTGCGAACTTCCTCTCAGATCTGTGGGGATTTATTCCAGTGGGTGCCACAAAACCTTAGACATTACCAAGTTCTAAATATACTTTTTCGTTTTGACAGTGTAATCTATAAATTAGGCAAGGGATTAAGGAGCAATAACAAATATTATATGACACCCAAGGCGCCCAACGCCACCAGGACGAGCGAAGAGGTGTTGGAGGACGGGAGAGAAGGAGAAATGAAGAGCTGTTTTGTTTTGGTCTTGTTTTGGTGTGTTTGCTTGCTTTGTTTTAATTTTTTATATATTTTATAGTTTAACAATGTATTACCAACAGCATACTGTAATAAAAGTTATGTGAGTGTGGTGTGTCAAAATTTCTCTTTTTTCTGTGTGTATACTTCCTCTTGTGATGATGCAGTGCCTATTATGATGAAGTGCAATGCAGTGAGCAACAGAGGCGGGGG
>CABHPQ010174105.1:0-22607 GCA_902168405.1 Peromyscus aztecus | reverse complement strand
CAAAGTGGGGAAACCCGAGAAATAACAACATAGAAATGCTACTTAGAAATAAAAGAAAGGGAGATGTTGGAGAAGAGATATTTCGTCTTCTATCAAAGAAAGTGGAAAAAAAAAAAAGAAAAACCAAAGTGAGAAAACCCGAGAAATAACAACATAGAAATGCTACTTAGAAATAAAAATATAAAGATCAGAAGAAATTGAAAACCATCTACAGAGACTACGAATCTCAGATCTCAAAAGATAGACCCCAAATCTCAGCACTCAATAACAGGAGGAAAGGAAGAAGAAGGGAGGGAAGGATGGAGAGGGAGGGAGAGAGGGATGGAGAGGAGGGAGGGAGGGAGAGGAGGGAGGGAGGGAGGGAGGGAGGGAGGGAGGGAGGGAATAAGAGGTGAGGGAAACAAATGGGAGTAAATAGAGATTTTAAAAATTATTAGTATGCCTCTGGTAACAAACTCGGCTTTTGAAATCTCAAGTATGTGTATACCATTGATAAAAAGAAATAATTAAGTCTTAAAATCAGGAACTGAAGCTCATAAGCAAATTTGAGAGGCCAAAGGTCTTTGAACGCAGCTCATTTTCCTGCCCCTTTCTGGGCAGGGTTTTTAATGAGTGTGAATTGTGTTTCTGGAAATCAAGGGAAACGTTGCCTTTTGCATTTAGTAGGATTAAGTTGAAGAGACAGAATCTCTCTTGCTGATCTAATCAGAAAAGTGGTTAATACAGAGAAAACAGCCAGAGAAAGAAATGGAGGATGGGCCGGAGGGGCAAGACTTAGTCACACATAGCTTCCAGAAATGACTCTCACCTATCACAGTGGACTTACGTGAGAGCAGTGAGTTCTACTACCACTGGGACTTAGGAGAATGGGAAAATGTAATTGCTCATCCCACCCCAACCACAATCCATCCTCACAGAGGAGTTGCTCAAAGTGTGTCCACACAAGCACCCTACAGCAAAGACCCAAACACCCAGGGAGCAAGTTTGCCTGAACAACAAAGGCACAAACCCCACCTTACATCGGCCTTTCAATCTTATCCATAAGCTCCTTAGTGAATACTTTCTTAAATATGGCGAGACCCTCAGACTGTAAGGGAGCTGGGGGAGCCAAAGAACAGTACTTTTTAAGATAGGTATATGATGCTAAAGCTGCCAGTTCACTAATAAGTGCCAGATGGTGTTGACCACCCACTCAGGTCTGGATTAAGGCTGGGGCAGTTATCCCTTGTTATGGAACTGTTAAAACAGTTCCTAAAAGTGACCCTACTAGAAAAGACAGAATTTTATCAAGTGCCACTAATGAATGATAACTAACATAATGTACTTACATATAAATATGTATCATGCTATAACATTATGACTATTCTGGAGATTAGCAGACATGGTGCTTACAGATTCATGGACAAGACAATCAGTCAGTCTGGACAGGAAAGAGCCTCTGATGATCCTATAGAAATGGGGCAGAAAGATAAATTAACTGGAAAATTAACTCCATCAACCGCTCAAATAATGGCTTCATTAGCGCAGTTTACAGTGGATTTCAAGAGAGTGTCTTAAGCTTGGCCCTAGCATACTTGTGGCCGATGCAAAATGAGCTCCTTGCCTGTCAAAAAGGGAAACAAGAGTCCCGTTTAGAGGCAGTTTGGGAGTCTAAAGCCTGCCAAGCCAGGAAGCATATTAAATCACTCCATGATTGAAAAGAAAATCAAAGAAACAACTATCCGTGTCCTAAAGTCCATGTGTGCATTATCGAAATCTTAGGTCTTTTGGTAAAGAAAAAGGATTAACTAAGTTGGTACTAGACACCAGAAGAATCTTTTTGAAATCTCACTCTAAAATCTGACCGCAGTGGTCTCAGCTTATCCTCCAAGGCTGCATTCCAAAGCACACGTAGAGACTTCAAAACCACCAATAGAACTGAACTTTGTACACAAGTACGGCATGATTTTGACAGTAACTCTGACTGTTGGGAGAATAGTGTATACATCATACCCTGGACAGTGAGATGATTCTCATGCTAACATGAGATGGAGCTGATAGTTCGAGCCTTTATCACACTACCCAAAACAGTGTACAATTTAAGTTTTTGAATTGTTCCAGAATTTGCCATTTATTATTTTCAGACTGTGGTTCACCACAGGTAATTGAAACGGCATATGAAAGGAGACTGCCAGATAGTATTTGGAGTAGGTTACTAAGTACTCAAAGGAGACTATACACATGCACAGAAAACATACACATCACATGCACAAGCACATTTTAAGATAATAAAATCCCAAAACAAAGATTCCAACCATCATTGGAATGAGGTGGCATTGTGCAGGCATATATTCAGACAGAGCATTCATATGCATAAAATATATAAGCAAATAAGTCTTAATACTTACTTAGAAGGGGAGATACCATGATCACAAGGTGGCCCTCCTCGGGTGAGTCTTATCCATTGTACTCCAGATGTGCCGAGCTGACCCCTGCAATTTCTCCAAATGCAGGAAACTTGACTGCATGAAAAAGAAAAGAAAGGAAAAGAAGAAAATAAAAGAATGAAGTGGCATGTATGAATGATCACCCTCAGGGTTTCATCTGTAAAAAAAAAACTGCGCTGTCTAAGAATGGCATGCTGGTTCTTGACCTTTGTTCTCAGCATCACGTCTTGCTTTTCCTGTCTGCTCACATCTGTAGCCTATAAGGACTGATCCAGTGGTTTGTTTCCTAGACTCTGGTGTCAACTGTCACTCCAGTGGGCTTAGTTGATGAGTAACTCTGACTGGAAACAGGAAAGAAAAAAAAAGCAGGCAGGACAAATCAGAAAATAATAAAGAGCCCGAGGAAAGAGATTCACTTCCAATTGCATGGTCAGAGAAAGTGTCCAGAAAGAAGAACGTTTCAAAATGAGACCAGAAAGATGGGTATCCTGTTAGCAAACTGGGAGACAGGAGCATGTGTCTTCACGGACTCACAAATGACTTATTTGTGGATCAGTAAAACTTGGCACAAACTGAGAATTCCAGGGAAAACTATTGAAAGAGGTCGGAGTCATCACATTCAGGTCCTTGAGGCCATGTGTTTTAATCAGAGAAATAACACTTTGAATATATTCTAGGAGGAAGACAATTTAGAAATGATAGAAGGAGGACAATTTGGAAATTATAACAGCCAAGCCCTCAAATGTTAGGAAAGTCTTAATTATTGTATTGACTTCAGTCCTAGGCTATTTATATATAATTCTCAGAAATAACCTTTATTTTCACTCTGGGGAAAAAAGAGAAGGCAGACTATCCCCTGCTACAATCACTGCTCTCTGCTTTGGGAGCATCCCTGGCAGCAGCTGCTTCTCCCTGCTGGCTCCAGCTGAGGCAGGAAAATAATACAAAGAGAAAGGTCTGGAAGACCTTGGGCAAAGTCTTACAATCTGGCATTGAGCAAGGCTCACCCTCCCTGAAGCTGGATTGAGTTGGTCAGTGCTGCTGTTGTAGAGGCAGGGATACTCTGGAGTGGCTGAAGGTGACTCATTCTAATAATAAACAGCTTGCTTACCTTTGGGTGGAGAGTTGAGATGTGTGATGGTTTGAATGAGAACGGCCCCTGTGGTGTTTTGAAAGAAAATGGCCCCCCAAAGGGGATGGCACTATTAGGAGGTGTAGCCTTGTTGAAGGAGGTGTGGCCTTGTTGGAGGACATGTGCCACTGTGGGGGCGGAGTTTGAAGTCTTTTTCACTCAAGCTTCCCTCAGGGTGACACTGAGACTACTTCCTGTTGCCTGCAGGTCAAAAGGTCGGATTCTCAGTCCATCTCCAGCACCCTGTCTGTCTGCATGCCACCATGTGCCACCATGGTGATAATGGACTAAACTCTAAACTGTAAGTCACCATTTCAATTAAATGTTTTCCTTTAAAAGAATTGCTGCACTCATGGTGTTTCTTTACAGCAAGAGAAACCCTAACTAAGAGAGCCCCCATAGGCTCGGAGGTTTAAATATTTGGTCCTCTGCTGGAGGAACTGTTTGGGAAGGATTGGGAGATGTGGCATTTTGGAAGAAGGTATACTGTGGCTTCAAAACCCTCCTACCATCCTCAGTGTTTTCTAAGCCCCGGGCTTGTGGTTTGACACATGAGCTCTCAACTGTTCCTACTGCTGTGTCTCTGCTCTGCCATCATGGACTGGAACCACAACCCCAACCAGACATTGTTTGTTTGTTATAAGTTGCTTTCATCATGGTATTTTATCACAGAAATAGAAAAGGGACTAATGCAAGATGTTAATGGTGCATGGAAGACATGAAATTGTACGCTAGAATCACATGTACGAAAGCATGCACAAAAAAAAAAGCCCTCACTGAAAATGAGCCAAAAATCCAAACTAAAGTAGCGCGGAAACCAGAACTCAGGGACTAAACGATGGCTCCATGGATGAAGGGGCTTGTTGCTAGACCTGGTGATGTGAATTCAACCCCATCAAACCTGACAACTTGAGTTTGATCCCAAGGACCCACAGGTTGGAAAAGAGAGAGCAGACTCCCTAGAATTGTCCTCTGACCTCCAAACGCACAGTGTGGCACATGTACATACAACTCACACTGATAGAGAGAAAGGATGCTAAATTTTTAAAGACTAGATTCTTTGTACAGCGGGACTTTCAAGCTTCTCAACTTTAGCCTTGCCTTAGCTAGCTCCCTCCCTGGGAAGTGGATCCTTTCTTAATAAATTCTCACTTTGCTTCTTACTGTCTGTGTGTCTCTGTTCAATTATTTACTCCAAGACACAAGAAGCTGGAATTCCCAGCAAGTGCCCTCTGAATCCTCCCTATCAACTAAAATCACAGCAACTACTAAATAAGCCCATCTTGGTTCTAGCTTCCTTCCCGAAATCCAAGCTCCTGGGCTCTGTTAACTTCAGCACCTCTTCTGGACCTTCCTGCAGTTTCCAATCCCCTGCATAATCTGTGCATCTAACTCCCCTCACTAAACCTTTGCTGGTAGGACCCCAGTAACACAATTACAGGAATTCTCTTAAACTTATCTACAGTTCTTGAGACCAGAGAGTGTTGGTACTCAGCCAGTGCTTCTCCTGGGTAATCAACTCTGGCCCTTTCTTTCATTTGAGTTTATTGACTTTTCCTAGTGGGGTAGAATGTGAAGGTCAAGAGGTTCATGAGAGATGTGAAAGGGAATGTTTTATTGGAACTATGAACCTCTGTAAGTTCTTAAGCAGGAAATAAAACCCAGCCGTGTTCCTCTGTTTAGGACAATAGTTCTCAGCCTGGCTCCCCATTAGAATCATCTGGGGAGCCTTAAACCCTCCCCTACTCAGAAGATTCTGATTTAAGTCATAAGGATGAAAAAAAATATTTAAGCAGTGGTCTGCAGACCAACAGTATCAGTATGGCCTGGAACCAGTTATAAATGCAAAATTGGGGGCCCCACCCTAGAATTACTGAGTCAGAAACTTGGGATTGGCCTTAGAAATCTTTTAAAGTTTTACCAAGTGAATTGATGGATGCACACTAAGTTTGGGAATCATTATTTTAAGACTACTGAGGTGAAACTAATGCACAGCCCAATTAGAAAAACACAGACTGAGAAGTGGACCATCCAGGGAAGCAGAGCCTACGTTCAACATAGCCTAATACATTTTGCAATTTCCTGTTGTCCAACAGAAAATTAGCAAAAGTTGATAGCATTACTACTAATGTTTTATAGTTTTTTTAAAACTATACAGAAAGATGATGCACTAAAAATTTTAAAATGGAGAAGACACAAAAATGTAGTCAGAAGACACAAAGGAAAACCAAGAAGGTCATTTCTGCCAGGAGGTGACACACATCTACAATCCCAGCATTCCAGAGGGCAATGCTGAGATACACATAAATTCAAGGCAGTTGCAGATACACAGTATGATAGTGTCTAATTATATATACGTATATATGTATATATATGTGTGTGTGTATGTATATATATATACACATATATTCTGAACTAAAAATTGCTACCTAGATAGTAAATGTGCTTCAACAATAAGACTTTCTGAATAATAATATTCACTGAATAATGCATGTCCAATCATCTAACATACATGCCTCCAACTTGCCTTCAATTCCAGCTTCTTCTCCCACAGAGCAGTTACTTGTCAAGATGAACTTGCATACCAGATATCAGCTCCTGAGCCCAGGGCTGACAAGGGTTTTTCTGGCAACGGAGCAGCTAACATGGTGTCTGAAGAAGATTGCAACCTCCTTTTGACTTAGCATAAACGATCCAATGTATTTTGGTTCATTAAAAGTATGCAAGCAGTGGTAGCTTCAGGTGTGGTTTGGCCTTGTGGACCTCAACTCCATTTCTCTTGGATTTACCTCCTCATGGATTGTGGGGTTTTTTTTTCCCTTAGTCCAGGTTGTTCCTTGGGATCTCAGCCTTTTGGCCCATTTCTCCAGCTATGGATAAAGTTCTTTTCTTGTGGGACAAACAGAAAGCTCAGATATTACTGCCGTGGAAAAGTGCCATCATACTGCCAAGAAGCAAAACATCTGCTGTGGTAGCGAGTGGACATGTTAAATTGTTCAATCCCATGACTGTGCATCAGCCTTTAAACGAGGAGCATGGTTGAGCCACCAAGAGTTCGTCAAATAAATGTTCATGGCAGCCAGTGGTGATCAAAGAGGTGCTTTCATGACTCAGTCACTGTTTGTGCATTCTCTGACCCAGGTTAATCCTACTATTCAACTGTTTTGCTTATTGTTCAGCTTTACATAATTTCACTTAGTCATGTATTATATAATTTAACTCCAATAATGAGTGACTAATTGGGAACCGAGAAAGTGGATGTGTTGAGATGTATTACTCATACTCACTCACCACCTTCTAAAGACAGTACCTTTTCTCTTCCTCTTCCTGGTGTATGAGTTTAAGTGGCCCTGTCAAATCCTATATAGGACTTTACCCTAGAACCAAGCTGTGATCACATGACCCATTCCTTTCTGTGAGTATGAGTCTTACCTGAGTTGTCACAGACAGCAACAGCTAACTGTCAGCTGATGGGTCTCTGTGCTGACAGGAAGACTGTGAGTTAATCCTCTCCTACCAGACTAGCAGGACCCCGCAATGTTCTAGGTCCCCTTTCTTTGTCAACCCTGCTCCCTAAGCTGCCTTTCACATGAGAGTCATTCCAAAGCCTTCCTGTCAACTTACTCAATTCAAGGATAACTTTCAAATGTTTCTAACACACATTCTGTTAAGAAGTGTGGTGGTGATGGTGTTCGTGGCTCAACTGCTAAAAGCCCCCAGCCACAGAAGCCCGGGCTGAGCTTGATTTCAGGAAACCACAGTTGAAGGAGAGGGCCGACTTCTGACAGTTGTCCTTTGACCTCAATACCTGCACCACGGCGTGGAAATAACTGTGCTTGACACACATGCACACACTAGAGAAACATACTTTCAACTTTTTAAAAATCTAAAATGGTAATTCCAAACCTCTATGTGATGACTCACACTAATTTTATAAATTATACGCATCTGATCAAAAAACTTCTAGCCGTTCCATCAGTATGTTTCTAATCTTTTAAACGCCACTATTTAATGGAAAATTATAATTGCATTTTGTCCAATTTGACTTGTAATGTGTTAGCTGTTAGCAGTATAGCCTTTCCAAACATTCAGTGTGTTATTTGTGGATAAATGCTTGGAAATAGCAGCTTGAGTCCTCTGATACCCAACCATTTAGGAACAAAGGGAAAAGATTACAAAATCTTTTTTAGAGCAATTGTAAGAGTTCTAAGTATAGGAACAAAAGCAGCTTTCTGTCAAGGCTTGATGCATTACACAGAGTTAAATTTTACTGTGTATTTTAATATCTATTTATCTCTATACTGATTAACTGCTTCTTCAGCAAGTTAGGCTTTTTCTTATATAACAAAATTCAGGAAAAATCTAAATATTTTCTAAAGCCAAAAATGTACATTTAAATATTCAGTTCATAATACATGTAAAAACAACATATTAAAGCTAAAATAAATGGAATAAAAGAGCTTGTCATACCTCCCAGTACTTGGGAGGTAGAGTTCAGAGATTTAAGGTCACTGTCAACTACATAGTGACCCCCAGACCAGCCTGGGCTACATGAGATTCTGTCTCAAAAATAAATAAATAAAAACAAGTAAACAAATATATATATATACACACACACACACACACACACACACACACACACACACGCATATATATATTCATATATATAAAGTTAAAAGATAAAGAGGAAGGAGAGAATTAAAATTTGTACAGCAATTGTTAAAGATACACTGATTTCAAAATTTTAATCTCTAAAATCACTTCTTTATCATATCAAATTATGAGAGACTGAATGCGATTATATATGCCATTGATAGGTGTTTGGAGTAAAGAAGAAAACAACAACAACCTGGGAAACACTGATTCACTCTCCAGCCTGACAGGAAGCTAGAGGAATCCTTCCAGGAAAGACGGGAGGAGGAATCTTTGTAGTGAAATACAAGGTGAGTAAGCGCTTACACTCAGCATCCACCAGACAGTCTCACTTCCTGCTAATATAAATCATCTCAGTCTTTGAAATGCCAGCCAACAAGTCAACCCCAAAGCACAGGCTTTTACATAATTAGCATACCATATGACTTGTGAGGCCTCCAATGGCTGTTGTAGACTCTTGGAGGTCTTCATCTCTGTGGGATTTTCCCCATCCCCACGGGCACGTCAACATGAACAGTTGTCACGTTTTGTTTGAGAGGCCCATATTGTTGAGATTTCAGGACTGCAGCTTTTCTGTCATAACTGGAACACACACTCTTACAGCAGACTTTCCTGGTTCTCTGACTTTTATTGTCTTTCCATCCTTCTTCTTTGAGGTTCTGTTGTGTTGTGGGTGTCTCAGTGGAGGCTGGACACCGCACAGTCACTTGTTCTGTTCATTTGGACCGTTTATGGCTTCCTGGAATGGTCCCCATCTGTGGCAAAGAAGCTTCTTTGATAAAGGGTGAGAGCTACACTAGTCTAGAGGTCTAAGGGTAAGTATTTAGGGTGCCATTTATGAATTATACTGGTTTAGGAAAGTGGCAGCAGTACATTCTCCTTAGAGATCTATGACTTTACTAGCCATGGGTAGTTAGTTAGCTTTACTGTACCAGTCAATCCATACTGTTGATTTGGCCCTAAGTCTACTCAGACAACTGTTAGCTACCACCAAGACAGAAGGGCTACCACTGCACCTCTAGGAATATCCTGCCATGCTAGCCATTGTTGTGGTTCATAGACACCACAGCTGAGTAGGACTATTGATCACTTTCCTCCTTTGGCAGCTTGCAAAACATCTTCTAGTACAATTAAATTTAGCTCTCAGGGAGGAGGGTTTGGGTCAAACCCAGCCCATGGCATCTGGGTCCTGTGGCCAAAGTAGGTTGTATCTTCAGCAATATGAGCTTCCTTTCAACTTCTGGGAGGCAAGCAAGAGCAAAGGTAGTAGCCTACTTTGTTTTAGAGCCTCTTGGGTTCCCCTGACCAACAATGCAAAAGGAGGTTTCTCGTGCCTGAGAGAATGAATCTAAGAGCTGGTTCTTTGGGAAGATAAACAAGGGCTGGAGAGATAGCGCAGGCATTAAAGGTGAGGCTCACAACTTATCTGGGGTAAATATAAGGGAAGATAAACAAAATCAAAAGATCCTTGGCCCAACTATCTAAAAGAAAAAAGATAACCCATATTGACACATCAGGAATAAACAGAGGACTACTACATCAGACATAGAAGAAATTTCTCAGGGATTCTTTAAAAACCTATACTAGATTAGGTTGGAAAATCTGAAAGAAATGGATGAATTCCTAGATTCATCCAAACCACCAAAGCTAAACCAAAAAGAGATCAACAACCTAAGCAGACCCATAACAAGTAAGGAGATTGAAATAGTAGGGGGAGAAAAAACTAAAACAAGTCTAGGCCCTGATGGATTCATGGCAGATTTTTGATTCTACCAGATTTTTGAAGAAGATCTAAAAGCAAATATTTCTTAAATTATTTTCAAAAAGGAGAAAGTGTAGACAGACTTTTCTTTTGGGGATGCCAGCCCACAAATAATATCATGGAGACTTATTAATTATGTAAGCTCGGCTGATAGCTTAGGCTTGTTTCTAACTAGTTCTTATAACTTAAATTAACCCCTATCTTTTAATTTGTGTTCTTTTTTGTGGCTTGGTTATCTTTACTCTGAACTCCTCATCCTGTTTCCTCTTCATCCAGCTGGCAATTCTGCCCTTCATCTTCTCAGCATTAAATGCTGCCTAGCTATTGGCCATTTAGCTTTTTTATTAAACCAATCACAGTGACATATCTTCACACAGTGTAAAGGAATATTCCACAACAAGAAAGTGAAAAAGCACTCCCAAACTCCTTCTATGAAGCCAGTATAACTTTAATACCAAAGCCAATTAAAGACACAACAACAAAAGCCAAAGCCACAGACAAATGTCCATGATGAATACATAAATGCAAAAATCCTCAATCAAGTCCCAGTGGGGCCTTCCACCTCCATTGAGTTTTTAAAGAGAAAGGTGGTGTGTGTGTGTGTGTGTGTGTGTGTATGTTGTGTGTGTTGTGTATGTATATGTGTATAAATATGTATAAATACACACACATACGCATTCATATATACATCAAGATGTATGTACATATATATACAGCCATATATACATCAAGATGTGTGTATATATACATTCATATATACATCAAGATATATATGCATCCATATACATCAAGATATATGCATTCATTTATACATCAACATGTATATGTATGCATTCATATATACATCAAGTTTTATATATATGCATTCGTATATACATCAAGATGTATATGTATTTGCATTCGTATATACATCAAGAAGAAGAAATAGAAGCAGCAGCAGCAACAAATTTGAGAGGAGTGGAAATGGGATACATGAGGAGAGGAAGAAGGAAGCAAATGATGTAAACAGCACTCATACATGAGATTCTAAAAAAAGAAAAATAACCAATTGACTTTTTAACTCCTCTGTTCTGTTTTCCAACTAGAGCTTTGCTGTCACCATAAGAACAGTCACACACTGAACTTCACTGTCCCCTTCTGTTGCTTCTGTTCGCCAACTACTCCTTTTTAAACGTTTCCAGTATTTCCGACTGTCTGAGGAAGCCAATGCAAACATTTTTGATAACCCAGATTCCATGATATGAAAAATGTGTAAGAGAGAAGAGTTTCTAGGCAAGGTTACTACCTTTTAAAATGAGCTTCCCTGATAACCAAGAAAGGGATAGATGTCTAGAAAAGCTGTAGTATTCGAGTTTAATAATTCTTTGTTTTGGTTTTTTTTTTAAACTGTTATAATAGTTTAACTAGGGCTTCACCTGAATTCCATGGTATAGGAAGTATCACGTGGATAACAAAATCTTGTTCTAGACCAAAGTCCTTTTAAAATGCTTCATGAGTCTCATAATCTGTAGCTATAGAAATTGCATGGATGAGTAATCAAAGAAATCTGATTACTGTAATATTGCTGGCGTGTTCTACCTAATTTATTGGCATTCTTGATGTTTACTAGTTCTAAATTATGGCACAAAGGCATACATTTTTTTGGAAACCCTGTGACATGGCCTAGAACACTAAAGTGTCTGAGTCCTTGTATGAAACTTGGATTCAAGTCTATCCCCTTCCCTATCCGATCAGTGATGATTTTCATTTAAATTCCAGAACACTACAAATCATAGTTTGTCATTACCTCAGTGACACAGTCCTAATACTTCTGACACCATTGTATCTGAGAGAAAAGGCCAACTTTCACCTTTTGGGATCTTTCAGTGTTTCACTCGACAGCTAAGTCACTAAAGCATCCTATAAAAATCTGCTTAATGGAGAGTCACCCTGAACTGTGGTATTAATGCCATCATGTCTTAACAGGCAGGGTGTCTGCTGGAGGGTCAATTATATATCTTCCTTTGCTACAGATTCAACATTTGCATGGATAGATTCCAAGTCTATATGGAAAAATGCCTTAGAATCAGGCTTAATCTACTCTACTATCTGACTTTATTGGATAATGAGCACTCAGTAGGCAATGCGTGAACTTTTCAAAGAGTCTTCTTCCGCTAGATTTCTCTGCCTTTCTTTATTTCTCAAGAACTCCAGGGCCAGTAATATGGCTCATTGGGTAAAGGCACTTGCCACCAAGCCTGATGACCTGAATCTGATCCCCAGAAATAAGGGAATTGACTTTTGTAAATTATCTTCTGACCTCCATACACACACACACACACACACACACACACACACACACAAATAAATAAATAAATAAATAAATAAATAATATAACATTATAAAAAATTAAAGAACTCCAATACTCATGGCCAATAAAAAGAAGTAGGAATAGGCACTATAATGTCCTCCATACTTATTATATATTTTTATCCATATATTGATTATTTATTTGGGTGAAGAGTGTATTAAGGAAACAGCATTAGTCAAGTTCATTTATCCAACTCTAGAGCTGAGCTATCTAAACTTTGAAGTTAGTGATTTCTTCACAGAAAGCAGTGGAACAAACTTTGAACTATTCATGGCTGTTGTAGACTGTCTGGTGGGCTGAGAAGGTATAAGTAATCCACATGCTGTACCAGGTGTGAAACAGAATAGAAAAAAAGAGAAGAGATGTTCAAAGAGTAAAAGCACCCGAGTCCAGAACTGGAATATGCCTCGGATATCTTTGATAGCAAATTTAATATCTTTATATAAGACCATCAAATTATAAAATCGGTAGTTGACACAGCTCTTAATTTCAAACATCTATTTATTCATTCTAGATCTGTTCATGTTTCCAGTTCCTTTATTGATATCAAATGGACTGATCAGTAAATGGACTTTTTAAATAAATGCAGCATATAAACCGTATGGCATTTGAGTATATGTGTTTTTACTCAGTTATTCAGGAAATACAGAGAAAATTACCTATGTCATTTATCTAAAAGCAACTGAAATGATAACCTACTGACAATCGTAACAAAGATATCTAAAAATTACACTACACCTCTGCACAACATTAAATGCAATTACACCCAAATTTTTCAAGAAAATGCATGAAATAATCATTACACACTCTTCAACATAATTACCAAATAAAATGATTTGCCTAGTCATTTTAGAGTTACAAAGGGAAAAATGATGGATGCCGTGGATGTAGTCATTAGGGCATGGCTCTGGATAATCTATGTGTACATGTACTTAGCTGATGGGCTGGCTGACTGAAGGTCTTTCTCTTGCCGACAGCCAGGGCTGCACATGGAAAGGGCACTGGTCCAGGAGCCAAAAGATCAGACATCAGCTCTGCAGCATCCCTGGGAAAACCTTTCAGCCTGTTTAAACGCTCAGTTTTTTCATCTGTAAAATAGAATAAAAATATCTTCTGGCTTGCCCTGCTGGATTGTCAAGAGAATTAGAGGATACGGTGCATATGAAAGCATTTTGGAGATGCAAAACATTAATAATACACTTTTTATTGAATGGTAGCTGATAGTCTCCTGGTTTTACCCACATTTTTCAGAAACTAAGGTAATTAGTCATGGCACTTAAGATATACCCCAAAGCTAAATTTGACATAAAAGCATCAAGTTCAAAGCCACAAACACAAACCCTGTCCTTGGGCCTGAAAATTATTCAGTGCCTCCTAGAGCTGAGGACTGGAGCCTCGGGATGGTATCGGCAGCATGCTAATGATATTCTGCTTTGGCACTGGACCAGTTTTCCTCTGACCTCAATGTTACATTTTCAACTGTCACATGTTGAAATCCTGGGAAGCTGGTTGATAAGAAAAACGAGGTGGAATCTCAGCCCCTGGGGTGCCAATACTTGAGTCAGGGTAAGTCACTGTTTTCAGCCATAGTTCTTGCAGTAGGTTTAAATTGACGTTAACCTTCAAGAACTATAAAACAACCTTAAGGGCACTGAGGTAAAGTGTCAGTGTAGTCTATGAATTCAGTCACTGAAAGCACCGAACTTGGACCCAAGCCTTAAATAAATATACTCTCAATTGTCCCCTGGGTAGTCAATCTAGACAGAAGTTACATTTTCCACTCTAGGTGGACAATGGAGAAAAGCCCTTCTAGGGCATGACTTCTGCAAAGGGATTCTGAAGAAAGGAACCCTGCTTGAGAATGCATCTCGATAGCAATCTCATCGCCAGGAGTTAAAATTTCAGCTTTTTAGATTTCAGGCATCGAAGCAGCAAGACAAGTCTCTACGAATGACCTGATACTTTTCCCTGCCCCTGCCACGTTGGAGCCACATTATATCTGGAAGCTAAGATATAGGCACAGAACTTTCGGTGTTTCCATTAACAGCTTAGTTTGCACCTCCAGATAAAGACATCTGGGGGAGTCCAAATCTCATTTACCACAAGGCTCCTTTGTAGTTTTCCACTTGACTTCTATATTGTAGAACACGACAGTTAACTAGCAGAGACTCCAAAGGCTAGCAATAAGCTGGAACAAAGCTCCAAGAAGCAAATAATAGAGAAGCAGAAATTGGAATAAAAACCAATGATGATGAGGAGGAAATCTTATATTTAACTCATTTTACTTCTCACAGGCTCCTGCTATCTGTTCATTCATCCTTTCCTCCATTATTGCAACCTTTGTTTTTATAAAATAACAGCTAATTAAATGTGTGACTGCCTCTCCTGGCAATTTAAAATATATACATATATCTGAAAGCAGAATTACTATATTGTTTTGTCTCAGCCATTACTTCAACAGTTAGATGAGGATGTTAGAAAGCAGAGGTAGTTCAGGCTTGCCCAAGAATTTCCCTAATCAATATGAAATTCAGAGTTGAAACAATCATTTTTAGGACCTCTGAAAGTGCTAGTATTCTATGCTTTTATTTCAAATTTTTTTTAAAAAAGGGAAGAAAACAGCTCTTGAATTGACTGGGAGAAAATCATTATACCTCTTGTCATATAACTGAGCATACAAAAATCTATTTTTATCACTTTATTTTTGGTTCTTCATCTCCGTAATGATTTATCTTGATTTTACTTATTCTTTGGTGATTGTCCAACCAGCAAAAAAGGGAAGGGGGGATGACATGGAACAAAAAAAGTAACAGCTAGGCTGGGCAGTGGTGGTGCACGCCTTTAATCCCAGCACTCGGGAGGCAGAGCCAGGTGGATCTCTGTGAGTTTGAGGCCAGCCTGGTCTACAGAGCAAGATCCAGGACAGGCACCAAAACGATACAGAGAAAACCTGTCTCAGAAAAAAAAAAAAATTAACAGCTAAGCAACATGGAGGCTCTGGCTGTAATCAGGAACCCTGTTTATGAAATTGTTAAAAAAAAATGGCTGCATGCCTATTTTACAATAGGTGTTTTAAACCTTGGAACATGTCAGGTGAGATCCTAGATGTCATTTGTTTTTCTAACTAATGAATGCATTGAACGTCTTGACCTGGATAGCTTTGATAAAACACTCCAACTCTAGGAAGAGGGGAGAGGCAGTCATTGACAATTCTGGTCTAGTCCTTGGTGCCAGTCGTTGGCCTCAGTGCTGATGTAGAAGGTGTACCTTCAAATTTGAAAATTAATTTAAAATCTATTCCAGGTCATTCTTTGGCATCTGCGCTGAGAAGACCTATTTAATGCCAAACCTCTACAGAAATAAGCACACACGCGCCAGGAATTGGACCAAGATCATCAGTCATTGAACAGGAGATAAATAGTAGCACAGTCTAAGTCATGAACTTTCCAACTCAGAACTGAGTGCAAATAGCAATTCCCAAAACATCAGCGTGAATAATAGTCCACCCCAAAACACACTTCAAACTTCCTTCTCAACAGAGTAAATATATTTCTAACACAACAAGCAGTATTAGAAAACTGCAAATGTAAGTCATTTATTTCAATTTAGGAAGTTTCACTGTGAATTAGCCTTTGTACCTGGCACAATGGGAGATACAGAGATATATTTCTGAGTTATATAAAACTTCCATTATACTAAAAACAACAATAAGCTGGAAATATTATAGTGGTGACTAGGTCCCTGCCAGCTCAATTTCAACACACTTTCAAATATCTCCATAGATGGAGGGACTTAGAGGGTTACCAGGAGGGCACAGGATATTCCTGCCTGTGAAACACAGCAGAGTGGAGCTCATTTATACTTCTTTTTCAATATCAAAAAACAATGCAAATTTAAGTCAGCACATTGTATTAGACAGAGTAAAAAGGGATGTCCTGGTGGTTCCCATGCAAATATAGGTGTGTTTTTTTGCATCCTTACTACAACTGGATTAGATGTTTCTGAGGTCCTTTTTAACCTCATAAGGGATAGGTCCGAATTAAAAGCCTGTCTCGGGTAGCTTTCTGAGAGAATCATGTTCTCCCCTGAGCAAGTGCGGCTTCTGCTGGAAGGGCACGCTGATAATTTAGCTGTGAAAGTGAGTGATGGGGGAATGAGGCCAGGACTGGGCAGGAACAACGCAGGGAGAAATCGATCCAGCTGCAGGACAGGTGCCCAAGAAGGTCATCTGTAGTCAAACCGGCAGTTCCACAGAGCAGAGGGATCTCAAGGGGGATTGCAGCAGGCATTGGAGTCAAAGACCCACTGAATCTAGCAAAATGAAAACCCTTAACCCAGAAAAGGCTATCCGTAAGACGTGTGTCTGGCTGGGTCCCAGAAGGCAGTGTCTGCCACACCCAAGGTGGAGAGCTTCAAGGACACCAGGACTTTTCAAGGTATGGAATTCAACTTCAAAGCAAGACGCAGTAGCCTGGTAACAGTCACCTGGTACCCACCTAGGCTGGCGTCATCCTTAGGGAATCAAGGGAAAATCTGAATAAGCCTTCTAGCTTTAACTTGGCTTTGATTATTTGTTTTTATCACTGAGTTTAGAGTTCAATAGAGAAGTCATACACTCCCATTAACTTTGCTCCAGATAACATTCCTGACTATGGGTCACAATGATAACAATGACTTGGTTTCTTTCTCTCTTCTTTTCTTTTTTCAGTTAGATGCAGTTCAAACTAGGCGAAACCACTAGCCCTTCATCTGGGCCTGCCCAAGTATCTAGTGGACTAAATTTTTTATACCCGTGGGCTAAATTTCCACCTCCAGAGCACACTAAGCTGACATTTTCTGAGCATGCATGCTTTGAAGAGTGGTGAAGTTTGATTATGCATGTGCAGACCATGAATTACCTCATTTTTCCTTGCCTCCCAGTCACCTTTCCTCAAACCTCAGATCATCCTGCTTCTTGACCCCATAATTATCCTTAAATGCTATCCTTAGGAAGGCCCCGAGACTTGCTTTCAGATCTCCACAGGTGAAATTTGCCATTTCATTGATGGACGTATGGCAGGCGAGGCAATGAGTTTGATAAGATGGTGAGAAGAAAACATATACTTGGAACCTGGAAGCTGATGACCCTCTGGAAAAGAACCCTGGCCCTCTGCCCCCCAGCAGAAGAAGGCAAAAAGCTCAAGGTAGCTACAAAGGGAAAACTATAGAGACTCACGTATCATTCAGTGTCTTCCCGGAATCTCCTACAAGAGTTCCTAATGTGTGACCCCAGCTGGAGACAAGAAGATAGACTCTCATAAGCTTGGAACTGGGCAGTCCTTGCCAGACTTCTGGTTAGGTCCTCTCCCTCTGCCCCTCCCCCTCTTCCTGATCTGTTTGCAAGGTTTATGATACACTTGGCTGGTTTAACTATGAGAGTGTTTAGAAGCTCCACCTGCTAAAATCTTTCTTCAGATCTAGGTTGCATGGAACCTGGATCATCTGGTGACCTTTGCAATGCTCTTGCTTGAGTTTCGTCCAGCGTGAAGCGGCACAAAGCATGTGAATTGCCGTGAATTTTAACAGGAAGTAGCCCCAGGAGTTCAAAGTCCACTCCAATGTTCTGTCCAGAGAAGAAAGAAGGGGACGCACAATGGAAATGAAGAAAACCTCACTAAACATACAGCCTTCCTGCTCCGTTCCTCTTCCCCTTTTCTATAAAACAACTTTGTGCTTCCTGATTCCCTGTTTCCAAGACCCTTGCAAGAAATTACCCTTCTATCCTCTTCAGGGCTCCAGCCCTCATTTTGCAAGCACTGACCTTTGAGAAGTAGGTAGTCTGGTCTTGTGCTGGTAACAATTACATATAGGTCAGTATGGAGAGAGGGAGAGAAGCCGATTGTAGAGCCTTTGTCAGAAAAGGAGATACTAGTCCGGGGAGACAGACCCTCACCGAAAGTCAGAATCAGAAACAGGAAAACGAGGCAGCCATCTTCAAGTACAAATTATCCCAGGGATAGGAGAGCAAGGTAGAGGCCCCAGACATGTTGGAGAGCTGACTGCAGAGCGGAACAGATCGACCCAATTCCCTGATGCCTTTGGCATGGAAGGTCGGGACAGACATGAAAAGCAAGTCAATGTGCCGGCCGGTCGTAGGAAGAGCAGCAAGCAGCGCTATCTGCATCGGAGGAAATAGGAAAGAAGCTAATGGCAGGATAGGAGCGTGTACTGTACTATCAGGGCGGGAAAAGAACAACACATCCCAAGTGGGCAGTGTGCTGGGGCGGCGGTGGTGCACGCCTTTAATCCCAGCACTTGGGAGGCAGAGCCAGGCAGATCTCCGTGAGTTCGAGGCCAGCCTGGGCTACAGAGCGAGATCCAGGACAGGCACCAAAACGACACAGAGAAACCCTGTCTCGAAAAGCAAAAAATAAAAGTGGGCTGTTTATAAAGGGGGGAAGGTAAGTAAAATGTAAGGGGCGCATTCTCTACACCTAGGCGGGAAGCAACACATAAGGCAGCAATAATAGTACCTTGAGCATCAACCTGAGAGATGAACCCCCTGACCTTCTATTGATGATGAAACGTGTCAGAGGGGAAGAGATGAGAGAGAGAAGACTACAGTAATATATCCCTGGACCTCACTCTCCATCTTTTTTCATTTTCCCATTGACTAACTCAACTACAAAAGTCCAAAGCAGAATGGAGATGGATGGGAAGAGGATACGGTAAGGCTGGGGTAGATATCCCAAACAGAGGCTATTGTATAATAGTGAAAAATCACAAATGCTTCCCTACGGGATACTAATTTAGATATGGAAAACAATAACGTGTCAGCATAGATGTGGGTAGACACCTGGAGTAAGTGACATTACCAGTGATGGGTCATAGGTACATCACATGGCTCCCTAAATGATACGCTCAGAAGAACACATCCCATCCTAAGCATCCCTGGCAAAAAAAAGGCATGCTTGTACCTAAGCAAATCCATCCTACGAAGAATCATCACACAAACACGGACGTGGGGACAGTCTACAAAACAGTTGATCCATCCACTTAAAATATAGCAACGTCATGCCGGGCGGTGGTGGCGCATGCCTTGAGGACATCTCCACAAACTCTGCGTGTTCGATAACAACATGTCTCAATGTTCATGTTGAGGCACGTCAGACAAAAAAACATGGCAGCTAGATGCCGGCGCAACAGCGGAGCTGCGTTCCGGGATGACGTCAGGCAATTGCCCAACCAGCGAACATCAAGACCTGATAGAACAAGATGGGACCAACCTGACCAAGAGTGACAACTGCTATAGCTTGCTTCATTATAATGGCACCTCCAGCTGGGCGGCGGCGGTGGTGGCACATGCCTTTAATCCCAGCACTCGGGAGGCAGAGCCAGGCGGATCTCTGTGAGTTCGAGGCCAGCCTGGGCTACAGAGTGAGTTCTAGGACAGGCTCCAAAGCTACACAGAGAAACCCTGTCTCAAAAAAACCAAAATAATAATAATAATAATAATAATAATAATAATAATAAATAAAAAATAAAAATAAAAAATAATGGCATCTCCAGGTCATTAGCCTTGCAGAATTTTCTGTTCCCGCATGCACCTAATGTCATGACATATCTAAAAACCTCATATAAAGACAAAATGAAGAATAAACCCTATTCTGAGGGAAACTCCTAATCCATTCCAGAAACCCTCCACTTTCTCTTACAGCTTAGTTCATGAACAATCTTCCCCTCCATTAAGCTCACTGACTGTGAGATGTGCTGTCCCAAACTCACAGGACTCACTTGGAAATACTTGGTCTCTTCCCTGGAGGGTTGATGTTTTGCTTGGTGTTGAAAGCGCTCTCCTAGTTCACAATTCTGTCTCATCTCTAGATTCTCCCTCTGATGGTGGCAAGAATGTGGAAACACTGAGTAGTCCTGGCCCTACCCCTCACAGAGACCTCCTTAGCCCTCACCACCAGTGATAGTTTCACAATGACTTTGACTGTTATACTGTGGTTACAGCATATAAAGACCTTATTTCAAAACCGCACACACAAAAGTGGTATTAGATGGTAAAGGGACATCATAAGAAGCGTCCACATTGATCAAAACGCCTATGACTTGGACCACACACAGTGCTGAAGTCATCATTCTGGAGAGACTTGCTGCGAATCATTAATGTGCCCAGGTACTATTCAATGTACTCCCCATGAAGGGTCCAAAAGCTTGTGTGGATTTCCCTATTGTATTTATTGTATCTTGTTGCATTAACTTCAATGCAATTAAATATAAGTGGATCCTAAACAAGATGCTAAATTTCTACCTCATCAATAATAATAAACATGTCATTCTTACCCATAGGAAAAGCAGGCAGTTATGGATCCACTCAATATAAGAAGAAAGAACACCCCTGGCAAGTCAGGCCTTCTTGGCCAGTTTTCCCTGGAGTACAGTCAGAGATCTTTCAAAGCATCAAGAAGACATTTAGAATATAAAAGTAACTCAGGCCTATGAAACCAAGAGGATCTGGGACAGAGAAGGAAAGAGAACATTCAGACTCCTCTATCCTTGTGCGAAATGCTCTTTTATCCAGGACAGAAAAGAAAAGTTCGGTCATACAGAGCAGGCTCCTGTTGGTCACAAAGAACTCTTGATATGAAAAATTAACAGCTTCCTCGGACCTCCCAAATGCCTTATTCCAGGGTAGAGCTGAGTAGCTTAATGTGCACCTCTTGCATGAGCATGGATGGAGCACTAAGCGTTATCCTTGTAATCAGTGCGAGAGTGATGGGGGGGTATAATATATACTTTACAGCAAATGGTAGCCTAAGGGCCTTGAGGCTGCATTTCTGCCCTACCTCTTAGAATCATGTATCATGGGAGTGGTTGTAAGTGAGGTTATAAATGCTCACTGAGTCTAAGATATATCTTATCTGTTTTTATTGCTCACAGTCTAGAAAACCTTGGTTATAACTGGAATGGCTAACTATGGGTGGACTCCTGTTACAACTAGCAACCAGTACCCGGAGAACTTAGCACACAGACCAAGAAGGGAAGGACATCATAGTGAAATAAAAACTGGTCACTAGTTGATGCCTTTGTGAGAGGCTTCAGGAGCTCTTCATCCATCAGTTCTGTGGTTTCATCTGAAATCTTTTCCTTTGAAGTAATCGTGCTTACCAAGTTCTCCACAAAAGGCAGTCACTGAGGAAGAAAGAAGACCATTAAATGTTGTAAAGGCATGGTCAACAACAATACTGTTTTCTCTGGAAATGAAAGATTTTTTAAAAAGAAGGAAAGGCAGAGAATAGAGAAGTACAAATTCTTAGAAAAAGAATCTGCCTACTACCACAGCCTTGGCGAAGGAATTCAGCCATAAGGGGGAAAAGACATGTTTTCTTTCATTTTGTCCAGCTAAGACAGTTTCTTCCTTCCAAGGTCACAGCATCCTCAAACTCAGGCAAACCTACTGACGTAAATTCCTGACACTATAACAAAACATTGAGAAAGCCGACTCAAGGAATGAAAGTTTTGTCTCGGGTCACAGTTTCAGAGGATTGGGATCTGTAATGAAGTAGTACGTCATGGAGAAGCACATGGTAGGGAACACGGTCTCCCTCATGACAGCCCGAAAGCACCAAGAGAAGCAGTAAGGGGCCAAGGCACCCTGTATTTCCTTCAAGGATGCACCCTCAATTTCCCAACATCCTTCCACAATTTCCACCTCCTAAAGGTTCCATCTCCTTTCTGTAGCACCATGGAAAGCATAGATGTTTTAGCACGTGGGCCTCTACAGGATATGTAAGATCTAAGCCACATACACATTGTATTTGAAAATAAATTGAGGAACAAGAGTCCAGGTGCTCAACAAAAGTGCTAGGCACTTCAGACCACATTTCCTACTGAATTTTGTCTACTTGACACATGCTGGGGTCTTCTGGGAAGAGGAACTTCAATTAAGAAGAAGCGCCTCCCTCAGACTGGCAAGTCTGTGAGGCACTTCTTGATGGGGACTGATGTGGGAGTTCAGCCTGCTGGAGGCAGCGCCACCTGGGGCAGGTAGTCCTGGGTCATGTAAGAAAGTAGGCTGAGTAAACCAATAAGCAGTGTTCTTCCATGCTTCTGTTTTAGTTCCTGACTCCAGAGTTTAGTCTTGAGCTCCTGACCTCCCTCGGTGATGGACTGTGAGTTGAGAGACATAAATGAATCTTTTCCTCCCCAAGTTGCTTTTGGTCTTGGTGTTTATCAAAGCAATAGGATGCAAACTAGAACATGTCAATTTATAATAAAATATAAAATGGGGGAAAGGTG
>CABHPQ010174104.1:28119-40219 GCA_902168405.1 Peromyscus aztecus | reverse complement strand
ATTTGCGTGATTTGAGATAATCAGGGTGGAGATTTCTAAGAGTTCTGGTCTACCAGAGGAGACAAGAAATAGGGCTTCAGAACCCTGGGATTCCCTAGGGAAGAGGTTCCAGCTGTGATTCCCTGTGCTGCTTGCTTGCTGGGTGTTTTGTTTTGTTTCGTTTGGACAGTCTATGTAGCCCTGGCTGTCTTAGAACTCCCTCTGTAGACCAGGATGGCTTGAACTCACAGAGACCCACCTGCCTCTTCCTCCTGAGCCCTGAGATAGATTATTTTATATTTACTTGTGTGCCAGAGGGTCCCACGGCACGTGGGTGGATGTCAGAGAACAACCCTTGGGAGTTGGGGCTCACCTTCCTCTTGCCGTCCTGGGGATCGAATCCAAGTCATCCTGAATTGCCTTCACCCACGGAGCCATCCCATCAACCCTTGCTGTGAAGCTTTCCAGGCTCATTCTGGAGGACCCTTCCTTATTCCTAGAGTGAAGATTCTAGCAGTTGGGGGCTGTCAGTACAGGCCTCCCAGTACCTGCCCTTGGCTGCTCTGAGATTCTGAAGTTGTGGAACTCAAGGGTTGGTGTACAGAAGTCTGCAGAGCACCAACCCATGCAGCAGGCATCTGGGTCTCTGAATGTTAGGGTTCTTGCTGGCAAAGTTTTTTGTTTTTGTTTTATTTTACAAGCACACATTTCAGGCTGGGTGTGGGAGGTACAGGTAGGAGGATCAGGAGTTCAAGGGCAGCTGTGGCTACCTAGTGAGTTCAACACCAGCCTGGGGTACATGAAACCCTATCTCAAAATAAATTGACAGTGGCACTTCTAAACCCCTGGAAGAAGTCAACCCCACTCAGGTCCTAGCACATTCTAGATTTCTCTGCTTTCAGAGTCCAGGTTGGGGACCAGCTGGAGACCGTCTTTCTCCTGAGTGGGAATGATCCAGCCATTCATCTCTACAAGGAGGTGAGGTGGGCAGGCTGGGCAGAGTCTGGCTGGGATCCACACTGCAGTGATGGCCTGTGTGTAGGAAGCTCTTGACTGGGGTGGGTCTCGTTCCCCCAGGACGAGGAACTGCATCAGTTTGAGGAGCAGCCCGTGGAAAACCTCTTCCCAGAGCTCACGAACCTGACCAGTAGGTAGGAGGGGACTCCACCCACCCACCATGCACCCAAAGAAGGGACCAGGGCCCTGACTGCGGAGAAGCCGGATAGAGTGCGCCGCCCTCCAGTACAATACATAGTAGGGGCGATGTTAGAGAAAGCCGGAAGCATGTTGGGGTGTTGCTCAGTTAGTAGAACACTTGTCTAGCATGCTCAAAGCTCTAGGTTCCATAATCCAGATCACCACAAAATCCAGGCACGGTAGCGCACACCTGTAACCCCAGCACTCAGGCGGTAGAGACAGGAGGGTCAGGAGTTCAA
Organism: Peromyscus aztecus; assembly: GCA_902168405.1. Taxonomy (NCBI): domain Eukaryota; kingdom Metazoa; phylum Chordata; class Mammalia; order Rodentia; family Cricetidae; genus Peromyscus; species Peromyscus aztecus. The sequence goes on along the minus strand of CABHPQ010174104.1, from coordinate 38,804 downwards.
ATTCATCCCTGACTGTATCATGAGTTTGAAGCTAGCTTGGGATTTGTGAGACCCCATCTAAAAAAAAGGCAACCAGGTAGCATGTTCTTGGGTTGCAACAGGATCTCAAGAAAATTACTCATGGGTGGGTGTCCCCAGAGCAAGCAGAATGCGGCTCAGTGAGCATGTGTGGTAGTGACTGGCCCCCTAGAGAATCAGGCTGCAGAGTCCTGATGCTTCAGGATGGGGCTCGGTGTTCCTGGAAAGCAGAGATGGGGTGGGGCTCTGAGATATCTACCTGTCTGTCCACCCATCCATCGTCCTTCCTTCCACCAGTGTCCTCTGGCTTGATGTCCACAACCTGCCTGGCTCATCCCGGCGCCTCTCAGCTCTAGGCTGCCAGAGTGGTTATGTGCGTGTGGCTCACGTAGACCAGAAGAATCGAGGTAAGGGTCAGGCCTGGGGCGGGGACAAGCCCAGGGATGGGGACAGGTCCCTGAGTCCCTGCTCTCCACACAGAGATCTTGCAGACATGGACAGTCCTGCAGGATGGGCCCATCTCCCGAGTGATCGTGTTCAGCCTGTCAAGCCCTGACGGTGAGCTCTTTGCTCCAGGCTTAGAGTCTGGAGAGTGGACTCTGCAGGCTCAGCTTCCCCCACCCTAAGAATCCTCATGCTCCTCCTGGTAACCCCTCCAGCCCATAAGCTGTGCCACAGATTGGACTGCGATCATTTCTTTGGGCATCCAACCTCCTTCTCCCCACTGTGGTCTAGCCTTGGACTTTTTCTCTACTTTGTGGTCTAACCTTCATTCCTTATATCATCTTACACTGACTCCCCTGACCCCAGCCTTCTCGCTCCCTTTGGACTGACAACTGTTCCATCAGCCATGGTCCCACCCCATTCCCAGGTGCTAGTTCCTTCCTGTTCCTTGACCTTGGTCTGTTCTTTACTGACATTCACCTTGACCTGCCCTTTGCCGTCTAAAGAGGGGCTCCTCCCTTCCCCCATCCTTACACTGTGGTCTAACCTTAGACTCCAACTCCGATCTAACCTTTGTCTCTCCTGTTGTGTTCTAACTTTAGACTTTTTTTTTCTTTTTTAAATATTCACCTAACACCTGTCTAATGTCTGACCACAGGCATTTCATAGTCCAGCCTCTAACCCTCCCTGGGAGGCACAATCTTGGGTCTTTGTCCTGAGGTCTAGCCTTCATTCTTCACTGCAGGAGGGAAGGGGATAAGGAAGAGCCTGTCCCCATAGGCCCTCCAACTCTTATCTCCTCCATAGCACCCGAGGACAGCCCGCAGGAGGAAGGATACAGTCTGCTCGTTGCCAGCATGTTGGAGCCCGCTGTGGTGTACTGGTGAGGACACCTGGAGCTTCTGGGTGCAGCTCAACCTCATGCCTAAGTGGTGTGGTCTTCCATGGTCAACCCTTTGGGGCGGGTAGGGTCAGGAGAGAGGTGCTGTGACCAGGGAGGAGGTGGGAGTGCTCACATCTGGATCTTGTAGAGAGTTTGTTAAGGGTGGCTATGTCTGGCATGGGTGGACCAGGGGTGCCAGCAGACACTCAGTTGGGAAGGCCTAGACATGCAGTGCTTGGCAGTTTCTGTGGTGTCAATATTTCCACCATCTTGGATTTTAAGCCCCGCCCCCCCCCCAAATTGTGAACTTGTGATGCTAAAATAAGACAGTCAGCTTTGGTGTGTTGAGGGTGGGGGTGGGGCAGTGTCTCATGAAGTCAAGGCTGCCCTCCAACTGCGTAGCTAAGGATGACTTTGAATTCCCAATCCTCCTGCCTCTGCCACCTGAGTACTGGGATAACAAGCGTGTACCACCACACCCAGTTTATGTGGTGCTGGATTAAACCCAGGGTTTACCAACTAAACTCCGTCCCCAGCCCGCCCACCCCCTCCTCTCCCACTCCACCTTCCCCCTCACTCAAGTATGAGCATATGCATGTGCACACACCTCCATCATCAGCTCCTATGAGCTAGTTCCATCAGCTCTGGCACACTCCGGGTTGGGGGTGAAAATGTCGAAGCAAGTGCAGAGTTCTCCGTGCCCCGTAAGGCACCAAGTGCTTTAGTGAGGGACCGGGGCACCTGTGTCTCCAGGAGCCATCGTGGGGGTGTGCACCTGGGAGCACAGTGGGCACCCAGGACTGGGGTCTACAGGATGGACGGGAGGCTATCCACTGGAGTGGCAGGTTGGCCCTGTGTGGGGACTTCAAAGTTATACACATTGAAACTAAGGTGCACAGCTCCAGGGAAGTGGGTCTGGACCTCAGGGGAAGCCAGTCGGGCATCACCTACAGTCTGGAACCAAGGACAACAGGGCCCTGCCATCTGACCTTGGCTTACCCCCATGTTCAGGGACCTTCTGAAGCGGGGCCTGGAAGACCAGCTTCTCCTGCCCAGCAGTGACCAGTTTGACAGCGTCCTCTGTGGCCTGGTCACTGATGTGGACCTAGATGGACAGCCAGAAGTCCTGGTGGCCACCTATGGACAGGTGGGTCTTAAGATGAGCCTGTCACTCATCTGTGTCCCGGCAGTGACCATCCTGCGTGACCTTGACACCTCTGCCCACAGGAGCTGCTCTGCTATAAGTACCACGGGCTGCCGGAGGCCAGCAGAGGCTTCCGCCTGCTGTGGCGTAGGACCTTCGCCAGCCCCCTGCTGGCCATGGCCCATGTGGACCTGACTGGGGATGGGCTGCGAGAACTGGCTGTGGTGTCTCTGAAAGGGGTGCACATCCTCCAGGTACCAGCCTTTACTTGTTTATTTGTAGGAGAAAAGCTCTCCCACTGATCCACACCTCCAGCCCCTCACTGGGGGATTCTAGGCAGGGGCTCTACCACTGAGCCAGGCCCCCAGCCCCTCACTGGGGGATTCTAGGCAGGGGCTCTACCACTGAGCCACGCCCCCAGCCCCTCACTGGAGATTCTCAGCAGATATTCTTGTTGAGCTAACCCCCAGCTCTTGGTTTTTTGAGACAGGCTTTCACTCTAGCCCAGAAGGCCTTGAGTTTGCAATCCTCCTGCCTCAGCCTCTGTAGTTGGGACTACAGGCCGTGCCGTCTGGCTATGCTACGTGCTCTATTCTTTACTCTCACCTGAGGCCCGTGGTCTCCAGGCGTTTCTTCCAAATCCTGTTGGTCAGTCATTCCCAAGGGCTAGCCTCCGATCTGCCCGTCACTGGGCCGGGCTTGATCTCCTTCAGTTTACTAGGTATCTTTGTCTGGATACAGCCTACCCTTCCCCACCACAGCCTGCTTCTCCCATCTTCCCTTGGTAATGTAGTCTAGTCCCCAGCTCACTGGTCAGTTTCTGACTTCTGCATCACTCTTGAGTGCCTGCGTGTGTGTGTGTGTGTGTGTGTGTGTGTGTGTGTGTGTGTGTGTGTGACGTGTGAAGGCCAGGGAGGATTTCAGGGGTCCTGCTCTCTTCTATCTTACTCTCTTGAAGTGGAGTCTCTTACTGGACCTTGAGCTAGGCTGGCAGCTCACAAACACCAGGGGAGCTTCCCTGAGGTCTAACCTCAACTTCTGCTTCCCATTTTTACGTGGTCCTTGCTCTGTTGATCTCACCTTTGTCCTTTCCACTGTGGTCTAACCTCAGCTTCTCTCTAAATAGTTGAACCTCAGATATCCCTTAATGTCATTTGTCCTTTTGCCCCGTCTGCTGCTCCTGCTGATTACTTTTGTATTCCTTCCTTCCCACTCTCTTTCCACTTGTTTGTTTATGTGTCTGGTACTTGGTATCAAACCCACTGTGTCCTCCCAGCTCGTGGGTCTGGGAGATTGAGTCACACTGCGTAGCCAAGGCTGTCCCAGAATTCACAGTCCTTCCGCCTTGGCGACGCTCACACCCTGCTTCTCCTGACTTCCAATCTCAGTTCTTTCCACTTGGGTCTGAGCTTTGCCTCTCCCACAGCGAACTGACCCAAGCCCCTCCCCCTGAGTCTGGCCTCCACTTCCACCTGGGAGACCCATCCTCACCCCGCACCCGTGGTCTGCTCCCTGCCCTCCTGCTGAGCCCCTGGGCTCCCAGTGTGCCCCATTGTGCTCTAACCTGTGCCCCTCCTGCTTTGTCCCCACAGCACAGCCTGATCCAGGCCTCTGAGCTGGTCTTGACCAGGCTTCGTCGTCAAGTGGAGCAGAGGAAACATCAGCAGGGCCTTGGGGACAGAGTGGGTCCCAGGCCTGAGGAACCCTCAGCCTCCTGAGCGCCCCCCCCCCGCCCCCGCTTCTCAGGCCTGGACATTTCATGTCTGTCGTTGATGTGGGGGAAGCATCTCAGAAAAGGAGTGCTCCCCTCAGACTCCCCAGAGGGGGATGCTGGGAGTCCCTGCCCCAGCCTGGTGTGCTGTGTAAGCCTAGCGGATCACCCCTCCCTGAGCCATTTGAAGAGGGATATTCTCAGCAACCCCCTGCCATCCCATCAGGTGTTGGTCCCCTGAAGACTATTTATACATGCAGAGCAACAAAGCTGTCCTAGCTGTCTTCATTTCCTTTGCCTGGCAAGCATCTATTGAGCACTACTGTATGCCAAGTTCTCCTGAATTCACTCCCAAAGAACTGAAGAGGGAACTCCACAGCGAGAGTCCAGGAGTAGACCCAGAGGGAAGAGGTCACGATGAAGGGGGTGGGATCGGTTTGAATTTTTGAGAGCTCTGGGGCCTTTCTCTGCACTGGTGAACGAAACTCAGGAAGTACAGTGTCAGACAAACGCCACCGAGGCCACCCCGAGCCAGACAGAGGCTTCTGGGTTCATTGTCTCCACCGAGGATGAATAGGGAGCCACACAGGCAGCATCAGCAGTGACAGGGAAATGAGGACGCTGACCAGGAGGGAGACCCATGGAAACTGAGGGAATCTTTCGGATTTGGGTTGCTTTTTAGCATCTCCGGTTAAGCAGTAAGGGGTCTGCAGACTCCCTCAGCCCAGAGGTTGTCCTGATCATGTTAATGGTCCAATTGGGAGGAAGTCTCGACAGAAAAGTGATTAGACTGGACAAGAACCAAGGCTAGCTCCTAGCAGAGTATCATCGAACATAGATGATAAGAGTAAGAGGTGTCAAAGATAGACCAAAGCAGACTCCAAGAGAGACACCATGCTGAAGTGGGTACTGGGTACAGCATAGCTGAACAGCCCAGGAGGGGCAAGACAAGGACAGTCGCCACCCCATGGTTCCAACAGAGTCCAACCCAAGGCCCAGAGCAAGGTAGCTGACAGGAAGTGTTGCCTTCCCAACCCCAGACCAGGAATAGAATTGGAATTAGTGGGGTTGGTGAGTTTCAGAGCCAATCCAGGCTGGGGATGGGGCCTGAGTGGGACACCTGCTTCCGTGGAGGCGCATGTGTTTGTGGGGTAGGGTAGGTACCAATCACTCCTACCAGAGAAGTCCACCTGTGAATCTGACCACCCTCCCTCACTACAAAGGTGCAGCCTCCAGGACTTGGAAGATCAGATACCAAGTTTCCAACTTCCCAGGCTCCAAGCTCTAGGAGAAGCCAGGCCCCGGCTGCAGCGTGGGAAGCTGCAGGGAGCTGGAACTTCCCCCTCCTGGCAGCAGGCCCAAGAGAGTCCCGCCAGGGCTGGCAGTGGGCACCGGCTCCTGGCAGGGGCAGCCTTCTCTCCCTGCTACACGTTTTGTGCCCAGCATGCAGCACCTGTCACCTGTCCTTTGGAGGGTAGTGATGGTGAGGGTGTGTGCGTGCACGCACTTTGCGGCTAGTTGTGTTCAACCACCTGTAGGCTTGGGAATTTGTCTTCAGGACCCTAGGACACTTGGCTCAGGACTTTGCAGTTTGAGGAGGAAGTTGAGACAGGGTCTCGTGTAGCTCAGGCTGGCCTCTAGCCAAGGGTGACATTCAACTAGTCACCCTCCCACCTCCGCCTCTCGGTGGCCAGGATTGCAGCGTGCACCACTATGCCTAGTTGTTACAGTACTGAGGGTGGAACCCAGGGCTTGGTGCATGTTAGGCAAGCATTCTACTGACTGGTCCACATCTTCAACGCCCACCCCCATCCCCAAATTGTTTTGTTTTAGGTCTAGGTCTTGCTATGAGAATGGCTTGGAACTCAACCATCCTCCTGCCTCACTCAGCCTTCCAAGTGCTGGGATCGGAAGTGTGTGTCACCACACCAGGTGGCCTTGATCCTTCCTACCGTGTCCACAGCCCAGAAGCAGTGCGTGGTTAAGGATACAGAGCCTGAAGCCACACTCTAATACCTGCTGCCTCAGTTTCCCCACTTTTGAAATGGTGAAATGGAGCTGATGACATCTACGCCTGAGGGTTGTTAGTGAGAGTGCTTTGGCGGGGTAGGGGCCTTGGGAGTAGTTCTCATCGTACCTGGGCACTCTGGCGGCAGCTCCCTGCCTTCTGTGAGGTGCCCTGAGCAAGCTGAGCCTGTGAACTTGGAAGAGCTGCCGCCCGCCCAGCATTCCTGCCCCCCTCCCCCCAGGTCTGCCAGCCTGTGGCTATTTGTAGCGATGACTGCATCCCTGGGCCCTTGTATGGACGGGATGGTGCCCATGTGTAATCAGAAGGGGGAACAGGGATGACGCAGACAGGTGCACGCACTTGAGCCCTCCGTCGCTGTCCTCGGCCTCTAGTGCTGAACCCCGAGACTGGGGCAACCTGCAGCCCCACTGTCAGGCCCCTCCCCCGCCCCCTAGCTCCCTTGGCCACGCCCCTTCCCGGGCTCCTCCCTCCCGCTCTCTTGCAAGGACTCCGCCCAGTTCTGTGGCCCCGCCCCCAGCTCCTAATGGCCACGCCTCCTCTCAGTGGCTCCTCCCTCAGCAGTTTCCCTAGCTGGAGCTCTCAGGCCCCACTCCCTCCCAAAAGCCCCGCCCTCCACTGGCTCCTCCCTCTTTTCCTCCGGCCACTCTTCTGCTGGTGGTCTTTCCCCAGCTCCTCTGTACCCACCCTCTCTCCTCCTTCAGCTCCTCCTTGTCTTCCAACTCACAACTACCCTGTCCCCGCCCCACCCCTCCTTAATCTCCTCCCTCCCACCTCCTAGTGGTCTTTGCCCCTGCTCACTTGTTCCATCCCCTCCCCTCAGCGGCTTCCCCCTCCTTCCACCTAGTCCATCTTCTCTGCTGATTCCCCCGCCCCATCTCCTCTGTCCCCGCCCCCTTCCCTGGCCTCCTCCCTCCTCCCCGAGCTGTACTCTCCTACCTCCCCTGTCTAGCCCCCCTCCCTGGGACTCCTCCCTCCGCCCCCCAGCTCCTCTGTCCCCGCCCCCTCCCCTGGGCTCCGCCCTCCTCCCGGTTCCCCTCCTGGCATCCCCTCTCCTCCCTCCTCCCCTGCTCTCCCTCAGTCCCCGGCTCCTCTCCCTCTTTCTCCCTCTCCTCCTCGGGCGGAGGCGCCCACCGCGGCGGCCCAGCAGGGACCGGACCGGCCGCACCGCAGGTAAGAACCCAGCGCGGCCGCCCGGGGCTACGGGAACCCAGGCTGCGCCGCATCGTCAAGTGCGGGGGGCTTCCTGAGCCCTGGCTCCGAGTCCTGGCTGCCCGGCTTTCCGCGTGCGCCATGTGTATGGTGTGTGTCTATCTGTCCGTTTCTGGGCACCTGGGTCTCTGTCTCTCCCCTCCTCTCCCTCTGGCTGCAGCCAATTCACACCCACACACCTCTGTCTCCGCCCCTGATGCACAGGGACCTGAAGGAGGCTGATCCCCCGCAGTGTGGACTCCCCCGAGGGCCTGGAGTGCCCCCAACTCCTCCTCACCCCTCCTTAGCCCAGGTCTCCCCATCCTCCCAACCCTGATATTCTGAGACTGGTCCTGCCTGCAGCCTAACCTGTGTAACATTAGACCAGTCCTTCCAAAGTCTAACTCACATACCTCTCAGTGTTTGTCCATTCATTCTTTGGACAACTCTGAGACACTTTCGTACTCCTGGGCACTGCTCTAAGGTCAGGCTAGACAGGTCCTTCCCACAGTCTCACTTCCATCCCTCCGGCCTCACACCTGCAAGGTTGGGTGGGAAAGCAGACCTTCTGGGGGTTCTACAGAGGGACTCAGCCGACGCTTTCTTTCACTCAGGAAGGGCTCTGGGGAAGGTGGGCGAGGTGGTGGCCAACACCTGGGCCAGAGCTGGGGTGAGTTTTGCATGCCCACAAGGTCCCCGCCCTGTGTGGCAGGCGGGTGGGAACTCCAGATGGCTTAAAAGATCACTGGGTTAGGAGCCTCACGCCTTAACACCACATTTCTGTTTTGCCTCTGGCTTGGCCAAGTCCTTTCTCTCCCCTACCAACCTCAGTTTACCTCTCTGCAATGTGCAACACTGTGTATGCTGTGTGGCTAATGGAGGGACAGAATGTGTGTGTGTGTGTGTGTGTGTGTGTGTGTGTGTGTGTGCTGAATTCTGTGTTCCACTCTGCATTGCACTCCCCCCACCCCCCACCCCTCCAGCAGTCAGGTTACACCCCAGGTCCTCACCCTGCTGTGGTTGCCTTGAGGGAGGATTTTGGGAAGGCCAGGCAGAACAGGACGCTCACCACTAACCTAGCTGGCCACCAGCCTACCAGGTTGGGGATGCCACTACCTCAGTCAGTGGGAGCCCTGAGATGTTACCATCTGCCCTGCAGGCTCCTCCTGGGCTCCACCTGATCCTACTGCCGCTGAGTCTACACCCAGATTAGCTTTCAAGGCTTGGAGGAGGAAGCCTGGAGCAGAAAGTGTGGCTGCCCCAGCCATAGACAGACAATGCTCAGGCCTCTTGTCCATGAGTTTCACAAATATTTATCTAGTGCTTTCTCTCCTGGGTCCCTCTTCCAAGACCCAGCGAGAGAGGGGGGAAATCTGGGTGACAGCAAAAGGAATTGAATAGACTGATGACCCCGCCCCTGGGCAGGCAAACACTAGTCCCCTGACCTTGGTCTTCTTGGAGAACTTCCCAGTCTTCTCACCCTCCCCAAAAGAGGCAGTCAGATGTGGCTAGATAGATTCTTGACTTTCTGGGTCTTCTCTCTTTCTCCCAAAAGCCAAAGAGGGAGGAGAGAGAAGCAAAGGGGAGTCTGTGTGGAATCCTGGTGGGTTCATAATTACGCCTGAGTGTTTGCTAATTAGGGGCTGCTAATTAGATATATCATTAAGGGCCTTGCCTAGGGGGCTAACTGTGTAGTGGCCCTTTAAGAATCACCCCTCTCCCCGCCCCTGCTCACACACACACACACACACACACACACACACACACACACACACACCCTGCTCACTCCTTTTCGGGAAGTTCTGCCAACATGCTGCCTCCCTCCCCCAGAGAACCTGCTCCTGGCTCCTGGTCTGTGGGTGTGAGTTCGGGGCAGGCTGTGGGTTAGACTTCCAGAGGAACTTTTCAGGCTGACATGGAAGGTAGAAATTCCTGGAGACCTGAGGCTGGAGGTACCCCCAAGGCATCTCCTAAGAGGGCAGACAGCTCAGGTGACAGCTCCTCTGGCGCGCCTTTTCTCTATAATAGGCAACTGGGTTACCATAGCAACATGAGGGCGGGTGGGAGCTCGGACCTTGGGCACCCTTCTGGGGAGAGTGGATGCTGGGTGACCTGTGGAAATTGCTTCACTTCTCTGAGCCTTGGTCTTCTACTTTGTGGACTGAGTGGAAGGCTCCTCCTCAAAGGCCAGGTGTCTTCTTGGCAAGGACAGTCAGAGAAGGTGACCCAAGAATGAAGCCCTAGAAGAAGAGGCCTTGAGGCCCCCAGGGAGAAACTTGAATGGTGGGCGCAAGGAACAGCAGAGGGTAGAATGGCTGGAACAGGGCAGGCAAGGGAGAGACGGAGGGGTCACAGAGGCAAGAGAGGGGGCCACAGCCCTCTGAGACTGGAGCTGTGGAATGTTCTGGAAAGAGGATAGATGGGAGCTCGTGGGTGCTTATTATTAATTTATTATTGTGTGCACGTGTAAGGTCAGAGGACAACTTCGCAGAATCAGTTCTCTCTTCACACCTCTTCTTTGGCCATGGCACGCTTACCACCTCCCCCAAGTAAATAAAATGTAATAAAACATAAAGTAAACACAGAAAGACAAAAATAGCCACTCAGACCCAGAACCTACCACAGCCCCCTCAAGGGCCACAATTGACATGGCTGGCGTTGCCAGTGGACTTCTGCCCTCCAGCGCCAGGCTCACACAGAGGCCTCCCGCCTTCTCTGTGCCCGGCATCTTTCACTCCGCCCCACGTCTCAGGATCCAGTTCTTCTGTGCCGTCACATCCAGCCATCGCTCCCTCCCTGCATAGGGCAGCATACTACTCCACTGCTGTTTCTGCATTTAATTGTTGAAGGGCCTCTGGGTTCTTTCAAGGTTGGCCCTGTTATAGATAAAGCTGACGTGGACGTTCTCCTGGGGACCTTTTGGAGAGACGGGTTTATAAGCCTGTCCTAGGAACAGAGCTGCTGAATCATAGAGTGTGTGATGGTCGGCTGCAGGCTCCCAAGGTATTCTGATTTATTTAGGTTTCTAGCATTTCATGAGGCCCCTCTCTCCTGGGCATCCCTATGTCTATTCCTCTCGGTGTCCATGTGGTTTTCTCTGTGTTTCCCTGAGTCTCCTTGTCTCCTGTGCTGGTTCCCGGTTCACCTCTGTCTTGTAGCCTAACAAACTAGGACTTTATTGTTTGACAGTGCTGGTGGTGGAACCCAGGGCTTTCTGCATGCTAGGCAGGTGGTCTACAGTGAGCCCCACCCCCAGCCCCTCACTGGG
>CABHPQ010174104.1:0-23935 GCA_902168405.1 Peromyscus aztecus | reverse complement strand
GGATGGATGGATGGATGGATGGATGGATGGATGGATGGATGGATGGACATATACGAGTGGAATGGTTGGATGCGTAGGACAAATGGGTGGATGTGTTGGTGGATGGGTGGGTGGGTGGGTAGATGGATGGATGAAAAGGTGGGTGGACACATGGATGGCTTGATAGATGAATGTATGTGTGGAGAATCGTGAACCCAGGAAAAGCAGAAGTGAACAGATATGGACAGGAGAGAGACACAGCACGCAGAGTGCTCACAGCCTGCCGCCTACAGGTGTGGGAGGCGCTGCTGACACTGGTCTTCTTCCCGGTGTGCGTGGTGTTCGCCTGGATGGCGGACAAGCGGCTGCTCTTCTACAAGTACGTGTACAAGCGCTACCGCACCGACCCTCGCAGTGGAATCATCATTGGGGCAGAGGGCGACCCACCCAAGAGCATCGAGCTGGACGGTACATTCGTGGGCACCGAGATCCCAGGTGAGCTGGGCACGCTGGGCACGGGTCCTGCCGAGGCACGTGAGCTGGACGCCAGCCGGCGTGAGGTCATCCAGATTCTTAAGGACCTGAAGCAGAAGCACCCGGACAAGGACCTGGAGCAGCTGGTGGGCATCGCCAAGTACTACGCACTGCTGCACCAGCAGAAGAGCCGTGCCTTCTACCGCATCCAGGCCACACGGCTGATGACAGGCGCGGGCAACGTGCTTCGAAGACATGCTGCAGATGCAGCCCGCAGGCCCGGGGCCAACGACGGCGCGGCCGACGACGAGGATGACGGTGCCAGCCGCATCTTCTTTGAGCCCAGCCTCTATCACTGCCTGGAGAACTGCGGGTCCGTGCTGCTGTCGGTGGCCTGCCAGGGCGGGGAGGGCAACAGCACCTTCTATGTGGACTACCGCACAGAGGATGGCTCTGCTAAGGCAGGATCAGACTATGAGTACAGGTGAGTCCCGGTACATGTGACTCAGGTACAAGTGGGACCCACGTCAAGGTGAGTCCTGGTCCAGATGGTTCTCAGGCCCAGGTGGATCCAAATGCAGATGAGTCCTGGTCCAGGAGGTTCTCAGGCCCACCTAAATCTCACTACAGGTGTATCCCAGGTCCAAGTGGGTCCAAGTATAGGTGGGTCCTGGGCAAGTCACATGAGAAGAAAGGAGACATGGTGCTTCCTTGGGCTGAGCCTCAGGACTGCCTTTAGTGTCTCCCTTCCCTACTATATGCAGATCTGTAGCATGGATGCATTCATCATTCATTCCTTAATGATCCAGTCATCATTCATTCCTTTAATCCACTGAGTCACACCCCCAGCCCCTCACTGGGGGATTCTAGGCAGGGGCTCTACCACTGAGCCACACCCCCAGCCCCTCATTGGGGGATTGTAGGCAGGGGCTCTACCACTGAGCCACACCCCCAGCCCCTCACTGGGGGATTCTAGGCAGAGGCTTCTCTACCACTGAGCCACACCCAAACTCCGGTCTGGGAGGAAATTACCTCCCTGCTGCTTAAATACATTTACAGAGTGCCTACCACATGCCGTTACAGGTGATGTGTTGATGGAGCCACACTGCTTTCCACCTTGCCCCAGTTACCTGTGGTTCTTGGTGCACAGGTACACCTTTGTAATGCCTACAACTTTATCAAGTTCTTGGCCTCCTGGAGGACATGTGTTGGTCATATATCACAATTCTTCCGCTTCCCAAATGTACCAGACACTGGGGAAGACAAAGTTGCCTTTGAGATTTTCCCTTTAACATTCACAAGTTGTCTGTGCCTCTTATTTCCGGACCATAATGGTGTTTGTTTGTTTGTTTAAGACAGGGTTTCTCTGTATAGTCCTTGCTGTCCTGGAACTTGCTCTGTAGGCCAGGCTGGCCTCAAACTCAGAGATCTGCCTGCCTCTGCCTCTTCTGGGATTAAAGGCATGCATCCCCACCTCCCAGCATGCTGGGGGCTTTTGTTTGTTTGTTTGTTTGTTTGTTTGTTTGTTTGTTTAATTTAATTTAATAAAATTTAGCAGAGTGGACATGGTGAATCTCCAGGACCTGCTTGCACTTCCCAGGGTCCCCATGGCATTCTTTGGCATATCCTCTTCCCTTTCCTCCCATAAATCCAAAAGTACACATGGCACTTGAATGCCACATCTCAATGGCGTCCTTCATTCTGGCTGTTTCTCAGACTTGCCATGACTTTTGTGTCTCTGTTTCTCTTTTCTCTCATTTTCATGGGTCTGAGTGAGTGGTGTATGCATATGTGTGTATAGGAATGTTTGAATGTGTTTCGGTGCACCTGTGTGAGGGTGCATGTGGTGTTGGGAATCACCCTTGATCTCTCTTCCACCTCATTCATGAGACAAGTTCTCCCATCAAACTCAGAATTTGCAGATACGGCTAGTCTTCCTAGCCAGTCTGCTCCAGGGATCCCGTCTCCACCTTCTGGGGCTGGAACCACATGTGGGCCTTGGGGATCTGAACTCAGGCCTTCAGGCTTGTGCATCAAACGTGTTTGCCACCGGGTTTCTTCCGTCTCCCCCGTCCCAGTGCATTTGAAGCTAGGCCAGGTCCTAGAACCATCTGTGTTTTGAGTTGACCTTATATTTCCTCCATAAGAGACGGAGTTGTGTGCCCTTCCTACCTTGCTGCCTTCCTGCTGGAGGCCAGGGAAGGGCAACTGCATCCTTGGTGCACTTTACAGGTACACAGTGTCTGCTCCTTTGTTGCTGGTAGGCTCCAGTTTGATTATTTGATAAAGATGCAGCTATCCCCATGTTCTGCTATCCCCTTAGTTGGAATCGCAAATATCTTATTTTAGAATTCCCAGGCTTTTGTTGTTTAGATAAAAATCTTCTGTTGCTCAGGCTGGTCTGGAACTTTGTATATAGCCCAGGGTGCTCCTGAACGCCCCATCCACCTGCCTCTCCTGAGTGGTAAGATCACAGGCATGCACACCACACCTGGTTTATGCAGTCCTGGGGGTGGAACCCAGGCTGTCATGGCTGCTCAGCAATCGCTCTACCAACTAAGCCACAATCCCAGCCTGTAGAATTCTATGATTCTAACACGAATGTGCAAATATCACTAGAGAATTTGTTTTATTTTGCTTGACACCATCCTGACTGTATAGCTCAGGCAAGCTTCAAACTGGTGATCCTCCTGCCTCCACCTCCCAAGTGCTAATTTTATAGCTGTGAGCCACCTCATCCAGGTAAATTTCATTGAGTGCTTCTGTATGAACTCAATGAACCCTCCTCAAGCAACGAGATAATCTGCTGCTATTCGCTCTGTTGTACATCTGAGACCCTGAGGTCGGAGGTCACACAGCTGACTCCATGGCTGAGGTGGACTCGCAGCTGCTTGTCCCAGTTGGCTGGGAGCCACAGAGGACAGTGTCTGTCAAGGCAAGGGCTGCAGTAACCGGGAGCCCCTGCCCCTCTGTTCCTGATCATGCCACTTAGTTCTAGGACCCTGGATTTCCTGTGTCCCTCCCAACGGGCTGGGATTCTCCCAGAAAACCTTTGTGTAAAGCTGGTCATAGTAATGGAGGCTACCACTTTCCAGTCCCAGAGCCCCAATCCAACGTGGTACTGAGCCCCTCATCTGCAGGGTTCAGAATTCATTGACATTTCAGACTGCATGGGATGTGGCATACCCATATAGCACCTGCGTAGAGTCCCCCAGTGAGTGGCTGAGGGTATAACATATCCATAAAGCACTTGCATGGATTTCCCCAGTGAGGGGCTGTGGTATGGCTGCATCACCATGCTCAGCTTTTGCGGGTTTTTTTGTTTGTTTGTTTTGTTTTGTTTTACTTTAATTTTAGGTTACATTTTTAAAGTTATTTTTGTTTGGTTTTATGTGTATGAGTGTTTTACCTGCATGTATGTCTGCATACCACGTGTATGCTTAGTACCCACAGAAGTCCCAAGAGGGCGTCAGGTTCCCTAGTACTGGAATTATATAAATAGTTATGAGCTGCCATGTGTGTGTGTGTGTGTGTGTGTGTGTGTGTGTGTGTGTGTGTGTGTGTTGGAAATCAAACTCAGGTCCTTTGGAAGAGCAGCCAGTGCCCTTAACCCATCCAGCCCTTAAATTAAATTTCTTATTTGTGTCTGTGTGTGTACCATGTGTATGCATGTGTGGAGGTCAGAGGACAATTTATGGGGGGAGTTACTGCGCTCCGTCCTCCATGTGAGTCCCAGAAATCAAACTCAGGCCATCAGGCTTGGTGGCAATCACCTTTACCCACGGAACCATCTTGTCCAGCCCTGCTTTATGTATTATGTATTTATTTATTTATTTATTTATTTATCTGTTTATCTACCTATTTATTTATTTATTTTTAATCAGAGGAGCCACAAGGTCTATTCCAAAGTCCCTAAATCTCTGCCACTCAACTTTTGTTCCCAGCACTACCCACAGCCCCTAGAGCTAGTTACAATTACAGAATTTAGAAGCTGAGCGACTAGCACCACACTCCCACTTCAGCAGCTGGTAAGAGGACCTGAGGACTGAGTAGGACCCTAAGGCCCATCCTGGGGGCTGAAGAGATGGCTCAGAGGTTTACGAGCACTGGCTGCTCTTCCAAAAGACCCGAATCTGAGTCCCAATACCCATGCAGGGAGGCACACAACCTTGTACCTCCAGCCCCAGGGGATCTTCCGGCTTCTGCGGGCACTGCACACACATGTGCGCATAACAAGAGTGGTCCCCTCTGGTTCTCTTCTGCAGCGAGGGCACGCTGGTGTTCAAGCCCGGAGAGACGCAGAAAGAACTGCGCATCGGCATCATCGACGACGACATCTTCGAGGAGGACGAGCACTTCTTCGTGCGGCTACTGAACCTGCGTGTGGGCGATGCTCAGGGCATGTTCGAGCCCGACGGCGGCGGGCGGCCCAAGGGGCGGCTAGTGACGCCGCTGCTGGCCACCGTCACCATCCTGGACGACGACCACGCGGGCATCTTCTCCTTCCAGGACCGCCTACTGCACGTGAGCGAATGCATGGGCACCGTGGACGTGCGCGTGGTGCGCAGCTCCGGTGCGCGCGGCACCGTGCGCCTCCCCTACCGCACAGTGGACGGCACGGCCCGTGGCGGCGGCGTGCACTATGAGGACGCTTGTGGAGAGCTGGAATTCGGCGATGACGAGACTATGTGAGCGCGGGTGGGAGGGAGGCGGAGCCTGAGAGGGGGGCGGGCGGGCCTGAGGAAGGGCCCTGGCTAAGAGTGGGGTGGGTCCAGGGTAGACCTGACCTGAAGAACAGCCCTAAACCGGGCAGTGGTGACGCACGCCTTCAATCCCAGCACTCGGGAGGCAGGCAGAGGCAGACGGATCTCTGTGAGTTCGAGGCCAGCCCAGGCTAGAGCGCGAGTTCCAGGACAGCCAGGGCTACACAGTAAAACCCTGTCTTGAAAACAGAGAACAACTGTGACAGGCAATGGGGTGGGGCTAAGTAGTTAGGCGGGTGTTGAGTGATGGACTTGGCTTGTTGTTGAAGAGTGATTTGACTAGGGATGGGGCAGAGCTAATGTGGGCAGAGTGTGGGAAACAGTCTTTGCTGGAGATGGGCAGGGCCAAGATGAGCAGGGCCTGAGAAATGGCATCCGGCTGAACGATGGAGTGGGGCTGTGGCCCGGTGTGGCACCAGAGTAGGGCAGGTCCTGAGAAATGGACTGGACTAGGAGCTAGTGCGGGCCAGTGTAGACGGAGTGGGGGTAGGGGAGTGAGGCGTGAGGGTGCGGGTTTCCCTGGGAGTTCGTGGGGCCATGCAGACAAAGGGATCCTGACTGGGCCCCTGACTGGGCCAAGGGGTGGAGCCCAAGCACAGGTCGATAGAGACAGGATAGGATCTTGACGGTGGGAGGGGCTGTGCAGAGACAAAGTTTGATGGGGCGGAGGGGAGCAGCTCGGGAAAGGATCATGGCTCATCTGAGGAAGGGAGGAGACAGGGTTGAGGAGATCCAGTAGGGCTTTAGGAAGGAGAAGAACTTGAATGGGCCAAGCTGGAAAATGGAATGTGACTGTAAAGAAGGGGGAAAAGTCTGAGAATGGGCGGGGCCTGGGTGGACCTTGGGTGGGAGAGTCAATTGGGCTGTGGAAGCAAGGAGGTGGTAGAGGATCTTTAGAAAGGGGCGTATTTGGGGTGGGCGTGGCCTACTGGGGCCTAGCTAGAGAAAGCTTGGCTGAGTCGAGGGGGCGTGGTCGAGTGGTGGGCGGGGCCTTAGATGTGGGCGGGATCTGAGAGGTAAGGCTTGAGAGAGCCTGGGAAGAGCCTGGGAAAAACCTGAGAAACTTGGGAGGCCCAGGGATCAGGGAAGAGACACGCGATTTGGGGGTCCTGGGGCACGGGGTCCCGAATACTGGTTGGTGCCTGCGTGCAGCGTGTGCCCTGTCGATGCGCAGACGGACAGGGCATTGCAAACTCTGGTCCCTGGCACCGCCTCAGAGTCCCTGGAGGCCCGAGCTCACCTCCCCCGCGTCTGCCTGTCCCAGCCAATGCCGCTCCTCCGCGCCCGCCGCCCCCGCAGCGGCTGGCTCCCTCCTCCTTCCACCCACGCGCTCCCTCCAGCCTTGGGGCCTCCGCCTCGCCTTCATCTGGCTCTCCATCCCTGAATCTCTGACCTCCCAGGCTATGCCTCTCTGGAATCCTGGCTCCGTCGTCAGTCTCTCGGTTTATGCTTTAGTCTCGGGTTATGCTTTAGTCATAACAGCTGTCCACCTTTCTCTTTGGGGCTGGGGGGAGGATCATGTGACAGCTGCTTGGAGTGACCAGCTCTATCAGCATCCCTAGCCTCATCTCCCCAAAACTCAAGAGGCCGAAGGAATGGCAGAGTTGTCCTTTTATGGTTCTGGTCCTTCTGATTGTCTAACCCGCTTCCTTCCTGCTGCTGCAATCCCATGGGCCTCTCCTCCCCCACACGGCTTCCCCAGCCTGGGACACCCTCTGTCCTCCCCCACCTCCCGCCTCCGCCCAAGCTTCCAGCTGTGGCTACAGGAGACAAGAGAACAGGAGGCTAATTAGCGTTTAGGGAAACACATCCTTCCTCTGACGGGCAGGCGCTAATTAGGGGAGCTTTGAAGCAACCAGGCTGGAGTGGAGGCCTGGGCAGGATCAACACAGAGACTGGAGGAGTCAGAGACTTAACAGGGAGACACAAGGAGAAAGAGACGGGGGGGGGGGGGGGGGGGGGGGGGCGGAGAAAGGGCTGAATGTAGGGAAGAGACTCAGACCCAAAGAGCCGGGGTCATCAAGACAAGGGGAGACAAGTTGGCAGAGAGACTGGAGTCTTAGAAGGGTGAGAGGTAGTAGAGTGGAGTTCCTGGGAGCCAAGGGAGAGTAGCTGGGGAGGGAGGCTCTTCCCTAAGATCTCAGGACAGCCCTTCCCTGGTCTAGCGCGAGACTCTCTCGATGTCCTGTCCGTTGGAATTCTCCTGGGTTGCCTGTCAGAGCACTGATTGACATACCTGTCACCAAGCATCAGCTACTGTGTGTTAGCGTTTTGTGGGGCGTTTAGGAGAGCGCACGGCAAAGTGTATGCCACCATGTCAGTGTGTCACTGTGTCTGCTTGGGAATTTGAGGAGCCCAGAGTGTCTTGGGAGACCACCTCATCCAACCCCCACTCCCAGATGTGGTGTTTCAGCACCGCGGACAGCGCCCAAGCCGCTCCTGAGGCCCCAGCTGCCCCAGCACACTATTTTGAAACCCAACTGGGTATGGTGTTGCTTGCCTGTAGTCCCAACAGGTGAAGCTGGAGACTGGAGGATTGCCATGAGTTGCAGGCCAGCCTGAGCTACAGTGTGAAAACTGGTTTTACAGACAGAGCTGGGGATGAAACCCAGTTGGGAGAGTGTTTAGCATGCCTGAAGCTCTGGGGTCCAGTTTCAGTAGCACGGTAGCCCAATCTCTAATCCTAGCACTCAGGAGGTGAAGGAGGAGGGTCAGGTGTTCAAGTTCATCTTTGTCTATACCTCAAGTTTGAGTTTTTATTTATTTATTGGTGTGTGCATGATGTGTGTGGAGAGATGCATGCTACAGCCCACATGTGGAGAGTAGGGGACAACTTTGGGGAGTCCCTTTTCTCCTTCAACCTTTTACATGGGTTCTATGGATCAAATTTAGGCCATCAGGCTTTCGAGGCAAGTGCCTTTACCCACGGAGCCATTTTTCCAGCCCTTCACATAGAGTTTGAGGCCCACCGGGGTCCATGAGACCCTGTCTCGAATAAATATTTTCAAACCCATAGAGTGGAGGTGGGTGTCTGTCCCTACATGACAGTGTCTCTGTGTGCTGTGCGAGTTCACTTGTGGAGATGTGTTGATTGAATTATTGCCTGGCTAGGAATCTTCCACCTGATTGTGTTAACTCTATTTCATTTGGCCGCCACTGAGAGACGAAGACAGAGAATACAGACAGAGAAGGGCCAAGAGAAGGGAGAGACGGAGGCAGAGAGATAAAAGGCACAGAGAATGGCAGGGAGATGATGGTGGACAGAGACACTGACATGCAGAGAGAGACACTGAGGGAGATACACACGGAAAGCAGGTGGCGTGAAGAGAGGAAAGGCAGCCTGGAGTGATGGTGCATGCCTGCTGTCCTAGAATTTTAGAGGCAGAGGCAGGGGGATAGTGAATTTCAAGCCAGAATGGGCTACCTAGTGAGTTCCAGCCCAGCCTGAGCTGCATAGTGACACACTGTCTCACAAGACCCCAAAGCAATAAATCACAAAAGAGCAAGGTCCATGGAGGAGCATTAGGAGGGTCCCACGGGGTGACAGTGTCTGCCTCAGGCTGTCCCTCAAACTGCTGGGGGTGTCTCTCAAACGAACAGGCATCTGTTCCCTGCGATCATGCGCTGCAGGGGGATGGCTGGGCGGATGGCTGTTCATGTGGGCGGGTGACTGGTGGAGCTTCCTCTATTGGTGACTGCGTGGGTGGGGTGTTTGTGTGGCTGAGATCTGGGGCCAGGCCTTATGGGGCTGGCTACATACACTGTTCCTCTAGCCAAGAGTTGCTGGCACCCAATCTGTGAGCATTCCTTGCTGTGGGGCTTGGAGATTGCAAGGAGGGGTAGGAGGTGTGTGGGTTCAGTGCCTTAAGGGGACAGGTATCATTGGGCTATTCCCTGCCTCACCCTGGTTACCATGGGAACAGAGAACGGGCTGGGGGGGGGGAAACTGGGCACATTAGGCTGATTTTCCAAATGTGGTCAGGATGGAGGGCGGAAGCTGTGAATATTTTGTACTAATAGATTTAATTAATTAGTTGTTTCCTTCCCTCCTTCCTTCCTATAGCTCAGGCTGGACTTGATCTCATGGTAACCCCCTGCCTCCGCCTCTCAAGTAGTTGGGATTACAGATCCAGCTTTTTGTTTTTTATGTGCACACGTGTGTATGCACGTGTGTGTGTGTGTGTGTGTGCGCGCGCGCGCGCGTGCTCATATGTGTGGAGGGCAGAGGACAACCTCAAATGTCATCTACAGAGGCACTGTCCACCTCTTTTGAGACAGATCTCATTGGTCTGGAGCTCATAATTAGGCTAGGCTGTCTAGCCTGTCTTCACCCCACAGACACACCACCCTGCCAGGCTTTTTAACATGGGTGCTGGGGATCAATCCCAGATCCTTATGCTGTCATAGCAAGGGCTTGATCAAATAAGTCATCTTCCAAGCTCCTTCCAGGGCCCAGCTTCATTCATGCATGTTATTTAAGTCTTTGGGGTTAGGGTTGTTTCCAACAAATGGAGACAAAGTCATGACTGTTCTGGGGTGGCTGCGTTTTCATGGAGCCCCTCCTAAATTCCGCCAAGGGCCGGTAGTATCATCTTGAAGTGGCTTTGGGGTGGGGGTAACTTGACACTTTTTTTTCTGCCTGTGCCTCCCCTAGGAAGACCCTTCAGGTCAAGATAGTGGACGACGAAGAGTATGAGAAGAAGGACAACTTCTTCATCGAGCTTGGCCAGCCCCAGTGGCTTAAGAGGGGCATCTCAGGTGAGGGGTGAAGAGATGGCTATGGGAGAAGCAGGGGGCCCAGGGTTGGGGACCCCCCGGGGGGCTCGCGAGCCTGAGCTTTGAGGAGAAGCGACTCTCTCATTGTGTCCCTGTCTCTGTCTCTCCCCAGCTCTGCTACTCAACCAAGGTGAGTGAAGGGACCTCTGGGTGTGGAGGGGAGGAGCCACTGGAGCCACAGGGGTGGACTTGGGGGCAGGTTGGAGGTGAGAGGTGGATTCGGGATGGGTGAAGATTGGAGCCAGCTGGGGCGGGGAAGGGAGGGGCTTGTGGAGTTCAGGATGATGTTTATAATCAAAGTTGGAAGAAACTAAGTTATGAAATCAGATCTGAGCTTGTGGCATGGTCTGTATGAATCAGGTTTGGCATTGGTTGGGATAGGGGTGGGTGGGTTTGGGTTATGAGATCCATCTTCCCACTAGGCCAAGGCAAGAATTGAAACAGGTGGTTGCCAGGGGTTGAGATGGGACTGGATTAGAACCGGAGTCAGTGTTTATGCTAAAACTGAGGTTAGGGGCTGGAGAGATGGTTCAGCTGTTACAGGCACTTGCTGCTCTTCCAGGAGACTCAAGTTCAGTTCCAGCAACCATGCTGGGTTGCTTTCAACCACCTGTAACTCCATTTGCAGGGCATCTGATGCCCCCTTCTGGCCTCCTCAATCACCTGCATGTGCACACATGCGTGCGCGCGGGCGCGCGGGCGCGAGCACGCACACACACACACACACACACACACACACAATTTTAAAAATTTAAAGCTGAAGTTGGGATTTGAGGAATTTGGGTTAGAAGTGGGGTCAGGCTGAGGACAGCTCAGTCAGTGGAGTGCCTGCCCAGTATGTACAAAGCCCTTGGTCCCATCCTCTGCATCCCTTCAGCACTGGGGTGATGAAGGCCTGCAATCCCTGCCCTTGGGAGATGAAGGCAGGAGAGTAAGAAGCTCAAGGTCATCCTCAACTACATAGAGTTTGAGTCCAGCCTGGGTTATCAAAATAATAATAATAATAAATAAAAAACAGACAGACTTGGTAGCCGAAGCCTTTAATCACAGCACTTGGGAGGGAGGCAGAGGCAGATAGATTTCTGTGGGTTGGAGGACAGCCAGGGAAACATAGAATCCCTGTCTCAAAACAGCCACCCCCACCTCCCAAAAAATGGTGCCAAGGTTAGAAGTTGGGGGTCAGAGTTGAGGTTAGAGCCAGTGGCTTGGATAGAGTGACTGTTTAGAAGCAAGAGCTACACCGTAGCTTACAGTTAGGATTAGTCTGAGACTAAGATGTATCAAGAAGTCTTGCAAGCTGCTGTAACAAACAGGCCTAGCAATGCCTGTTCGCTACAGTAAGTAACAAATGCTTGCTGCAGTACTTTGTTGCTTAGGCAAAGTGTGTCAGTCTCCCTTTGCAGCAGGTGGTTTTCTTTTCCCATGAGGCCTTTTCATCCTGCGCCTCCACCTGCCATTGAACTTTGTTTTGTGTCCTCTCTGGATCCCCAGCTGCCTTCAGGCAGTTGGGCAAGAAAATCCCCAGGATCAAAGGGGAGGTCCTGGAGGCCCACCACTCCATCACTTCTCGCATCCCCGTTCTATTGGCTGTAATTTAGTCACGTGGCCATGCCCCGATGCAAGGAATGTTGGGAAATGTAGTCCACCTTGTTTGCCCACAGACTTGGATGAACTGGTAGCTGTCTCTGCCACATGGCTAAGTTTGTTGCTAGCCATGTTGTCTAGGAGTGGAGTTGGGAATGAGGCCTAGGGCTGGGTGCAGGGTGCAGGACTAGAGCGTGATGTTAGAGTGACATTTGGGACCAGGCTTAACTCAGCCATTCTATGAGGTAGATGCATTAACTGTACCCATCAAACAGATGTAGAAAACATGGAACAGAGAGGCTAAGGCACTGCCTGAGGTCACACAGCCTCCACCATGTGAACCCAGAGTCCATTACTAGAACCTCATAGACTGAGGGAACAGGTGGTCAGATGGAGCTGGACAAGTTCACTGATGTCCCAGGGAGAACAGACAGTGAAGTCATTACCGACCCTGTTAGGCATGCCTCCTGGATAGCTAACCTCCACCCCTCATGCTGCAGGAGATGGGGACAGGAAGCTGACCGCTGAGGAGGAGGAGGCTCGGAGAATAGCGGAGATGGGCAAGCCAGTTCTTGGGGAGAACTGTCGTCTCGAGGTCATCATTGAAGAGTCTTATGACTTTAAGGTGATTATCCTGGGCCTTCCCTTTCCTAGAGCCTGTCCTGAGCTATGTTGGGGAGGGGTGCGGCTCAAGAAAGGAAGAGCATGTCAACATGCCAACCTCAAAGTTGGGTACTACGGTGGGGTCCCTGGGTAGTCTCCAGGGCCAGCTTCAACACTGGGTGGTGGACAGCACATAACTACCTTCCTAGACTGGGCATGTGGGTGTGATTCTCAGCCCCAGAGACCCCCATCGTACCACCCTGGGGCACTCGTGGGTAGCAATTCACTCTCTCTTCCCCCCAGAACACGGTGGATAAACTTATAAAGAAAACGAACCTGGCCTTGGTGATTGGGACTCATTCATGGAGGGAGCAGTTTTTAGAGGCTGTTACGGTGAGCGCAGGTAAGTTAAGGAAGGGGCAGTGAGAGCCAAGGGAAGGGATGGAGAGACAGAGACACAAAGGTACTCCGAGTGGGGAGCGAAGAGGCCAGATGGGGACCAGCTGACAGGCAGAGAGCGAGCATAGTCAGATGGAAGCAGAAAGGAGGAAGTTGAGGACACTGTGCAGTGGGCTTTAGCTTTGACTTCCACCCGAGGTAGGTGGGGGACCCTAGTAGTAGCATCAGGAAGTTAGAAGATAGGTGAAATGGCAGCGGGCCTCCCCCAGACAACCCTGGGCTCCTCTGTTGCCATGGAGACAGTCACCAGGGCACCGGGTTCTTTCCCACCTGCTGTGGTCCTCACCCTTCTTAGTTCTCCCGCGGACCCGCGGCGCCCTCGTGTGGCCAGAGCCACAATGGCAACTGGATCCACCGATTGCGATCTTGGAAAGTCACACAAATTGCGACACAGATGGGGAAACTGAGGCTCAGATAGAGAAAGAGGTGGCCTAAAGTCTCCCAAAGATTTTATGATGAGATATGGAGCTGTAACTCAGGGCTCCCTCCCATGCATAATATCAGGTTTCCTTCGGGGTGGTCTCAACTGGAGGGACTAATCCGTAAGGAATTATGGTTAAAGGAAATGGTGGGCAGGGCAGATGGTTCAGCGGGCAAAGGCAATGGCTGCCGAGCCTGACAGTCTAAGTTCGAGTCCAGGACTCATACAGTAGGAGATAACCGACTCCTGTAAGTTTCCCTTTGCTCATCACACACAAAATCAACAAATAAATAAATAAATAAATAAATGTTAAAAAAAAAAAAAACTGTTGAGTGCAGCCCAAAGTCAGGGCTGTGGAGATATGAGGCCAGCCTAGTGGGCACAGCCCTCTGAAGCCACAACTTTTCATGTGTCTGAGGGAGATGGAGAAATAGCTGGAGTTCACAGCACAGTGGGGAAGATAGAATTGTCACAAAACAGTGACAACTCGGGGGGAGACAGAGGTAGGAGGAGAGACCCCGAGAGCCCACATGAAGCTCCTGATCCAGCCTGAGGCGAGGGAAAGGCTTCCTGGGGACAATAGTGTACAAGGAGGGGGAAGGTAAGCATGGCCTTCCTGGGTAGAGGGAGCAGCAAGGACCCAAGCCTTTGAGCATTTGGAGATGGCGATTTAACTTGGGGTATGTGGAAGGGCTAGAAAGCAGGAGTCTGGATGTGAGGGCAGTAGTGAGCCCTAGTGCAATGCAGAGCAGAGCTCGGAGAAACCTTGAGTCCTAGCCTGTGCCTGTCTGCACTGACCTCGGCTGTCTCACCACCTGGTTCAGGTACCAGGAGTTCAAAAGAAAACCCAATCAGGAATGACCGAAGCTTACCACAGACTGTTTCATTTCATGTGTTTGTTTCTTTGTTTACGTATCTATTTGTTTGTTTATTGAGACAAAGTCTCATTGTGTGATTCAGGTTGGCCTGGAACTCTTCCTGGAGACCAGGCTGGCCTCAAACACTCTGATATCTTCCTGCCTCTGCCTCCCAAGTGCTGAGACTAAACGCATGCCCCACCATGCCTGGATCTGGCTCCTCTGTTGCCTTCTACATCCTCGGGTTTTACCCTCATGGTTGCCAAATGGCTGCTGCATCTCCAGGTGCCAAGTCCTAGCAAGAACAAACAGAAATTAGGGGAGCCAGAAAGGTCAGAGTGTCTGCTGAGTTTCCGACTTTCATTTCTAATTCCATTTTACTTGTGGTTGAGGCTAAAAGTTTGGCTCTTGCAGAACCAAGAAACCACAAAACCCACTTGGATAAGTACAAACTCAAGCTTATTTCTTTCTTTGGCAAGCCTGTGGTTAAGTAAGTTAGAAAAGACAGAACGGGATGTGACTGGAGTCCTCTGGGGGGGAAGGGGCACGCTCTGCCCCCACCACTGCAGGTGTCCTGTTTCTTAGAGAGAAAATTTGGGAACTTGTGGTTGGTCCTGGCAAGCAATTTCAGGATTCAGCAGCTGGCCTAGCCTTGCCTTGCCTCCCTGCCCACTGCCTGGTGCCTGCTGGCCACTGGCCACCTCTCTTATCAGCACCCTTCCAGCTATAATACTTGGCACACAAGAGCCTGTTTTGGTTTTTTTCACTCATCGCCTCCTGCTTATCAGCTCATGCTGAGGAGGGTTCCAGATACTTCTGTACTTTTCAAATCACACAAATCACTGGGTGCTAAAAGCTGATCAGGTCACAGAAAGGGACAGGTTGGGCCTTTCTACAAAGCTCAGAAAATAAACACACACAGGGTGCCTGTACCAAGGGAGCTAGGGCATTTCAGAACCTCTCCTTTTGTCTCATGGGGGGGGGGGGGCTGTTGCAAGGGATTATGGGAAAGTATGTATTTTAGCATTGCTAGAAGCAGGGGATTCTGGGAGAGGGCATATTTTTATCCGAGGACGTGGCTGTTGCTAACCTCAAGGGATTCTGGGAGCTTGGCTAATTTTAGCTGGCTGTTTGTCTCTGTCTTGCTCCTGGAGACTCTGGGAAAGCCAGTGTGTTTAGCCGACTATGGGATCTTGGCATTTGTTTGGTTGGTGGTCCTGGTTATGGAACTCAGAACCCCTCACATGGTAGGCAGGCAGTCTACCTCTGAGCCAAAGCCCCCTGTCACTGTGGTGACTCCTCGCAAAAGTGAATATTTCTAGCTATACAGATGGCTGTCCGTGGCTGTGAGAACTTTTGGAGAAATGACTATTTTTAGCTCAAGACATGGTCATCTCTAGCAGCCAGGGTTTGTGAGACACAGAGCAATTTTAGCAAGGGATATATGGCCTCATCTAGCTTTGAGGGGTCTGCCCAACACTCCCTTGGCTGCAAGGAATGCTGGGAAAGTAAGTATATTTACCTGTATCCAACTCTTAGCTGCAAGGGATTCTGGGATGTAAGTGTGTTTGTGTTTACCCAGTCCCAACACTCCCCTAGCTGCTAGGGATGCTGGGAAAGTAAGGGTATTTACCTGTATCCAACTCAGCTGCAAGGGATTCAGGGAAACTGAATTTACGTAAGCCCAATATTTATTCTCTTAGCTGCAAATCTGAGAAAGCAAATAAGCTTCCCTCAGCCCAATACTCTTAGCTGCTAGGAATTCTGGGAAATTACACTTACCTGGGCCCAACACTCTCTTAGCTGCAAGGGATTCTGAGGAAATAAATATATTCCTCTCAGACAAACATTCTCTTAGCTTCAAGGCATGCTGGGAAAGCAGTTCATTTGGAACTGTCTGGAAACCTAACACAATGGAGCTGTGTAAGCAAGGAAGTCTGAGGCATGGTGTATGCCCCAGCTGGGTCATGTGCCCACAGGGGACGAGGAGGAAGAGGAGGACGGGTCTCGGGAGGAACGGCTGCCATCCTGCTTTGACTACGTGATGCACTTCCTGACGGTGTTCTGGAAGGTTCTGTTCGCCTGCGTTCCTCCCACGGAGTACTGTCATGGCTGGGCCTGCTTCGGTGTCTGCATCCTGGTTATTGGTCTGCTCACTGCCCTCATTGGAGACCTGGCCTCCCACTTTGGGTGCACAGTGGGCCTCAAGGACTCAGTCAACGCCGTGGTCTTCGTAGCCCTGGGCACCTCCATCCCTGGTAACACCCTGGGAGGCGGCTCTGCAGGAGAATATGAGAGGGCCAGGGAGGGGCCCTTTGGGTGCCGTGTGTGGGCTGACCCTACCCCAGAGCAAGTGGGCAGGGTCACGGGGAACTAATGTGACAGGAAACATTAGAAAGCAGACTTGGGTTCCATAGGAAGAAGGGGAGACCACCACAGGGGTTGGGGGTGGACTCGGGGTTCCCGGAAAACCTCACAGAATCCATTGTTGGGGGTGGATCCATAGAGACAGGTCCTCCCCAGGTGAGTTCACTGACCCAGGTGGTGAGAACCAGGCAATGATTCTCAGAGGTGCGTGTGTGTAGATCTGAGAGCAGCTTGAGGGAGTCGTTCCTTCTCCTTCTGCCATGTAAGTTTCAGGGGTCAGATTCAGGTCCTCAAGCTCGGTGACAAGTGCATTTACCTGCTGAGCCATCTTGCCAGCCCAACACCTGGCCTTTCACATGAGCACTGGGGTCCAAACTCCTGTTCTTATGCTATACCCAGGGAGCCATCTTGCCAGTTCATTGTTTTGGTTTTTGTAGTGGGTCTCAGATAGCCCAGACTGGTCTCAAAAATCACTATGTAGAAGAGTCTGGTCTCAAATCCTGATCATCTTGCCTCCACCTCCAAGAACTTGGATTATAGGCATGCACTTTTTTTTTTTTTTTTTTTTGACATAGGGCCTCCATCTATCGTCTCAGTTGCCCTGGATGGCTATGTAGCCCAGGCTGGCCCCATACTCATGGTGATCTTTTTGCTTCAGCCTCCCAAGTGCTAGCATTGCAGGTGTGCCCACCACCCTGGCTGAATCTCTGAGTTTTAACTCAGATGTGAGTAGAGTCGGGCCAGGGAAGGTGAACTTGCCACAGAAACGGGGCAGTGTCCTGTGTTCTGCCTGAAGGCCGTGGCCATGATCAAATCAACCCCAGCAAACCTGGGTGAGGAAAGCACCCTCGAGACAAGATGGGAGAGACTTTGTTCCTTCATCAGCAGGGAGGGCACATGTGGGGACACACAGCTGTTTCCAGAGCGGGTGTGTTGGGGAGACAGCTGGACAGCGGCAGGCCCTCCAAAATAAAAAAGTGGACCCCATTAGGATAGTGCTCTGCCAGCCTCACAGAAGGACACTGAAAGTAGGCAGTGGAGCCTACTGATTGCATGAAAGTCCCAAAGAAGTGTTCCACCAACAGTGGAGCCTACTGCATGCAGACAGAGCCCACAGAAAGTAGGTGAGGGCTCAGGGGCGGTACGGAGCCCCTCTTCACCCCTGTGCCTTGTCCTTGTAGACACGTTCGCCAGCAAGGTGGCCGCGCTGCAGGACCAGTGTGCGGACGCGTCCATCGGCAACGTGACCGGCTCCAACGCGGTGAACGTGTTCCTGGGTCTGGGTGTGGCCTGGTCGGTGGCCGCGGTGTACTGGGCGGTGCAGGGCCGCCCCTTCGAGGTGCGTACAGGCACGCTAGCCTTCTCGGTCACACTCTTCACCGTCTTCGCCTTCGTGGGCATCGCAGTGCTCTTGTACCGGCGCCGGCCACACATCGGCGGTGAGCTGGGCGGCCCGCGGGGACCCAAGCTGGCCACCACTGCGCTCTTCCTGGGCCTCTGGTTCCTTTACATTCTCTTCGCCAGCCTCGAGGCTTACTGCCACATCCGGGGCTTCTAGGGCCCTAGCCACCGCCCTGAGGTTGGGGACTCGATGGCATTTGCTCTTGGACCCGCCTCTGTCTCTGTCCAGACTCAGCCTGGACCCCTGGGACTCCTCTCCTAGGCTCCCTCCTCGCCAGCCCTCTTCCTGGGATCAGCCTCCCTTTCTGCCTGGATCCCATCCCTCGACTTCCCTTCTCAGCGGCACCCCGCTCCAGCCCATCCCTTGTAAGTTACATCTGAAATCGGAAGCCAGGCACCCACCCACCAGACACCACCTTCTCTGCCTCCCTGGACACCCAGCCTTACTCTGTCCTCCCGTGTCTCCGCCCCCCCCCCCCCAGCCACAACCTTCCATCTGTGCCCCCGGACCTTAGAACATCTCCCCAGGTACCTCAGAGGGAGGCTGTGCCATGCCAGGATGCTACCCATCCCCGCCCTTACCCCCAACCCTCAGGGAGCTCCCTGCAGTCCCCAGGGGAATGAATAAGTGGGTGTGTGCAAGGGGGCGGGGCGGGCCCGCACTTTTCCTGACTTCTCCCATTCAGAGGCTTGGAGAGGGAGAAGGGACGTTTGGAGTTTCTGTCCCCCAGGCTCAGCCGGAGGAGGCACATCTTGAACCCACCACTTCTGACATTCCAGCGCCCTACTCGCCCTCCACTACCTCTGAGAGCCCAGCCACGCCTTGGAGGGAGGGGCCTGTGTGTGTATATATAGTGTGTTTGGGGGAGGGGGGACATGGGAGGGTGCATGTCTTGGGGGAAGGGGCGTCGACAGACTTTCCCTTTTCGAGAGGGCAGCAGGACTCGCTCATCCTTGAGAATCCGCGTAGTGGAGGAGACTGAGAATCAAAGGGAGTCCAGCCGACCTCCCCTGACAATATTCTAGAAGGTTCATTTTGCCCTCAGTGCCAGCCAATCCGGGCAGGACCCTCGAAGAGGAGACCGAGGGTCCCAGAGGACCAATGCTACAAGCCAGCAAACGCTGCCACATCTCTGCCTGTTGGGGGGCGGGGGTGGGGGGGGGGGGGGGGGGGCCTGGGTGGGCATTTTTAACTTTGTGGGCCGCACATCTGTTGGTAGGCCACCTGCATTTTCTTACTGTTGATGTTTCCTGCCCAAAAAGACATCCTTGGGGAATGGGGAGTGCTGCCCACTCCTCGTGACCCTACGACCCTCATAACCTCCTGCTTCCCCTAAGTTATTATTATTATTATTATTATTTTTGCATTTTCTCGTCCAGTTGTGCATCGTACCCATTACCCACTGCCCTTCTCACCCCTCTGACACATCAGCACCACCCGCTGTCCCTTCTCTGTGATTTCTGTAAAAATTGCCATAAAACTTTGAAATTCTGCCTGAACAATCCTCCCGTGGGAAGTTGGGGTGCAAGAGGAGAGGGTTGATAACAGCTCCGACATCTAGGCGATAGGAGAAAGGCTAGGTAGCCTATGCTTCAGAGTGTGGCCGGACAGCAGGAGGCCAGCATGTGCTAGCCACACTCAGGGGTGATCACAGCGTCCACTAGCCACGCCCCCACCCGTCAGCCAAGAGCCTAGCCCTGATTGCCACGCCCCCTCACCAGCGCTGAGCTTCGGTTGGCCACACCCCACTCACCTGCCACACACTTTTCCTCTTCATCGGGTATTGTGGGAACACAAAAGAGGAGGACCCTAATTTGCCTGAGCCAGAAGGAGCTGAAGTTGATGGAGTTTCCTAAATAAAACAGGCCACTTTCTCAGAATCATGGAACAGGAGGGATGAGTGTTTGCATGTGCCTGTGCACAAGGGTGGGTTCCAAGGAATGAGCACAGCCACGGTTAAGGTGTATGGACCTGTGAGGCAGTAGCTTTTTCAGGTTGCAACAAGGGATGAACAGGAATGGAAGACGTGCTTCCTGCGTTGGGTGAGAAGCAGAACCTCAGAGGACCATTTATAAGAGCCTTTAACAACCACACTAGAGAGGTGTAATATTTAAAAGCAAACGGATGCTTTACAAGAGATTTAAAAGGAGCAGGCCAGCATTGATGTCAGCTGATTTACATATTTTTATGTGTATGAGTGCATGTTTGTACATCACGGGCATACAGTGCCTGCCAAGGCCAGAAGGAGACTTTGAATCCCGGGAACTGGATTTACAGGCAGTTGTGAGCCACAATATGGATGCTGGGAACTGAACCCCGGTCCTCTGCAAAAGCAGCCAGTGCTCATATCTCCAAGCTGACTCTCTAGTCCCTGATTCATATTTTCTTCTTCTTCTTCTTCTTCTTCTTCTTCTTCTTCTTCTTCTTCTTCTCCTCCTCCTCCTCCTCCTCCTCCTCCTCCTCCTCCTCCTCCTCCTCCTTCTTCCGAGACAGGGTTTCTCTGTGTTGCTTTGGAGCCTGTCCTGGATCTCACTCTGTAGACCAGGCTGGCCTCGAACTCACAGAGATCCGCCTGCCTCTGCCTCCCGAGTGCTGGGATTAATGGCATGCGCCACCACCGCCCGGCCTGATTCATATTTTCAAGCATTCCTCGTGGCTTCCTGTGATCCCAGCGGCTGGAAAACAGGGACTCAGGCAGGAGAAACCGGGGGGAGCCTGGGCTGGGGAGTGAAAATCGGGTAACCAAGATGGCGAATCAGGGCAAGACCTGGAAAAGAAGGCTGGAAAGAGGTGGCAGTTGAGACGGAGGGGAATTTAGGGAAGGGACCTTGGAGTGACCAGGTTAGGGACAAGGAAAGTGCAGTGCCACAGGACTGGGTCAGCAGAGGCTGCAGCGACCTGCCCCGCAGCTGAGCTGGGTGTAGCATAGGTGATGCACACGGGGTCTCCGGCCCCAGAGTAACAGGGTGGAGAGCTAGCACACCGACCTTAGCCTCAGGGATCCACAGTCTCCTGTTGCCACTGGCAGAGCCCGATGGGCAGCCGCAGATCAACGCTGATGCCTGTCAGTCTGGGGTGCAGAGGGCAGATCTAGGGGCACAGGGTGTGTCGAACGCAGAAGAAGCAGGAGGAAGAGAGACCCAGGACCCTGTGGCCGCCGAGGAGAGGGAACTGACTGCCTGGAAGATTCGGGACGCGTCAGCAAGCCAAGGCTGGCATAAGCTACCCAGGGAATAATAGAAACAGTGCCTCATATCCCCGACATTTAAAGAGAGATGAAGACAGAGGAGACACCAGAGGGGTAGAGGGAAACCCAGGTGACAAGAGAGCTTCCAAGATGTGGTCATGCTCATCAGGAAAAGTCTGGTTGGAAGGGTTTGAAGCAGGGCTCAGGGACACCGGCATCAGAATTTTGACCATTAGCACACACCTGCAATCCCAGCACACTCTGAAGGCAGAAGCAGCAGGACTGAGTTCCAGGCCAGCCTGAGCTACAGAGTGAGGGTCGAGACCTTATCTCAGAATCTTAATATGGGCTGAAATTTCAGGGCAGGTGGTACAGGGCTTGACTCACATTTGTGAAGCCCTGGGTTCAATCCCCAGCAGCACACAAAACTGGTGATTGTCATGCCTGCCCGCCTGTAATCCCAGCACTAGGGAGGTGGAGAGAAGATGGTCAGGAGATCCTGTCTAACCCGAGCTACATGAGAATCTCTGCTTAATGCTTTTTCTTTTTCTTTTTTCTTTTCTTTTCTTTTCTTTTTTTTTTGTCTGTTTGGTTTGGTGGTGGTGGTGGTGATGGTTTTTTGAAACAAGGTTTCTCCGTGAGGCCCTGGCCATCCAAGAACTCACTCTCTAGACCAGGTTGGCCTCGAACTCAGGGATCTGCCAGCCTCTGCCCTGACTGCTGGGTTTAAAGGCGTGCACCACCTCTGGCAAGAATCTCTTTCTTTAACAAAGCATTTGAGCTTTGACCTTGCTGGAAGAAGCTCGGTGAGGTCTGAGTCGGGGTAGAAAGCATGGCGGTGGACTCGGCCTAATCTGGAGTGAGTAGAGCTGGGAAACGGAGTCAAGATGCACAGACCACACTTTAGACAATCTGGAGAGGGGGCTGGAGAGATGGCTCAGAGGTTAGGAGCACTGACTGCTCTTCCAGAGGTCCTGAGTTCAATTCCCAGCAACCACAGGCTCACAACTACCTGTAATGAGATCTGGTGCCCTCTTCTGGCCTGCAGTCATACATGCTGTATATATAATAAATAAAATAAATAAATAAATAAATAAAAAAGAAAAAAAGAAAATCTGGAGAGGGAACCGGGGAGTGGAAGGTGGCTGAGGTTGGAGGGTCCTGAACCAGGACCTGTGTCCCCACACACACACACCACACAGTCTCCTTAAATCCACTGAGGCTGAGAGGTGCAGCAGGTTTCCCAAGGTCTCATGATGGAATGATGGGAATGAGACCTGGGGTGCGGAGTGACAAGAACAGTTCCATGGTAGCAAGAATGAATGAGCACAGTGGAAATGTTCCAGAGGGACATGGAAATGTTCCAGAGGGACATAGTGAGTGAGGTCCATCCAGGCTCCGAGAAGGGAGTGAGGACTGACAGGCTCGCTTGGGTCCAAAGGAAAGAACTTTGAGGGGAGCTCAATGATAGAGCCCCTCCCTGCCTAGACTCCCCCAGTGAGGGGCTGGGGTGTGGCTCAGTGGTAGAGCCCCTACCCAGAATCCCTACCCAGAATCCCCCAGTAAGGGGGTGGGGTGTTGTTCAAAGGCAGAACACTTGTCTAGTATGCAGCAAGTTCCATCCCTAGCACTCCAAAACACAGCTGATTGTCAACACCCATTTGTCATTGCCGTCAACTTTCCTCTTATGCTGATGTTCCCTCTTCTTGCCATCCATACAGATGGATCCAATCAGGGACCTCTTCTGCAAAGTGCACATTTGGAACTCAGGACCTCAGTGGGATCTGAGTCACTTGCCAGACACATCAGAGGCTGGGAGAGTGAGTCTTAGGGGTTCTCTCTGGAAAGAACGCTCCCCTCAGGCATTCCGAGTGTATGTAAAAAGGCAGCTGGACACAGGACAACAAGTAGTTATGTGCTTTCATTCCAGATGAGACACATGTCTGGAGAGACTTGGTCAGGATCGGAAACCTTCTAAAAGTCTGTTCCCCACAAGCTTTCCAGTTTAAAGCAACACAGACTCTCTTCAAAGTCTGATTAAATCAGGATGTCAGCTGGATTGTGCTCTCAAGGGACTTGGGGGAAGAATCTGTTTCTAAGATTCCAGAAGCTTCCATTTCTACCTCCCCTGACTCCAGCCCCCTCCATTTCATGGCATTTGTCAGTACTGGCAGTCGCCTTGTGACACTCTCTTAATTAAAAGGTCCCTGGTGATGGCGCTTATGGTCCACTTGGATAGTTAGTGTTTCTTCCTTATCCCCCAAATTTTAATTGGACACATCTACAGATTCTTTTGGGGTCACATTTGGTAACAGTCTCAGGTTATGAGGACTGTAGAGTGGACATCTGGGGACTATTATTCAGCCTGGCACTGTCTTAGTGGAATGCGTCTAAGGGCCCTCTCTCTCACCACACTCCTGCAGAGCTCAGCCAGGCTGTTTCCTGGGATTGAAACATGCACTCGTGGAGGAAGCAGGGTTGCTCATGAGACTCATATGAGGGGCTGGAGAGAAGGCTCAGCAGTTAAGAGCATGCGGTGCTCTTACAGAGAACCCAAGTTTGGTTCCCAGTGCCTATCTATGTCAGAAGGCTCACAACCACCTGTAATTCCAGTTCTGGGGGACCTACCGCCCTCTTCTGGCATCCACAGGTACCTGCACTCAGATGCACATAACCACACACAGACACATACACACAATTTAAAATACAATAATTTTTTTTTTTAAATTAGGGTCTGGAGGGATGGCTGTGTGGTTAAGAGCACTTGCTCTTGAAGAGGATTTCCCAGAACCCACATGGTGTCTCACAACAATCCATAATTCCTGTTCCAGGGGATCTAGTGCCCTCTTCTGACCTCCCTGGGCACTAAGCTCACACATGGTACACATACATATAGGCAAAACACTCATAAAATTAAAACAAATATATTGATTTTGTTTTTCAAGACAGGGTCTCACTGTGGTAGCCCCAACTGTCCTGAAAATCACTCTGTAGACCAGGCTGGCTTGAACTCTTGCCTCTGCCTCCCGTGTGCTGGGATTAAAGATGTGTGCCACCACCACC
>CABHPQ010174103.1:0-14724 GCA_902168405.1 Peromyscus aztecus | reverse complement strand
TTCTACAGTTTCTCCCCATCTGGACATTCCTACTCTGTTGCCCTGGGAATATTAGAACATAACATGGCAATTGTTTACTATTAAATCCTATATTATAGGATATTAATTATACAAAATTATGGGTCTCTACAAATGGCTATTTCCAAGGACAGGCTCATATGTATCAGACAGTTCAAAATCTAACACCCATGTGTCTGAGAACACCATTGCATAGTGGCAGCTATCACCTTGTCTATAACTAAGCATGGGAGGTACTTGGATTCAAAGCAGCTGACATTTATCAAATATACTGTATAAAGCCTGAGGAGTTCTTTGCATTATAGTCCAATATCTGGGGTCACAAACTAATTCAGAATCTTCATGCAGTCATTATCAAAACTTGATCTATATCCACCATCTTCCTATCCCTATGACATAGAGAAATTCACTATACATTCATCATCCCTTCTAGTTCCCACACCTTCTCATATCTATTGTGCCACAACTTCATCTTGTCAGCATTTTGGGAACATCTTTATTTAGCCCGAGCACTGAGGAGTGATCTTCCTAAACTTCAGTCCATTATCCAACATTCATGTTTTCCATTCCCTTGTTCTGTGCCATCGAACACATACAGCTCCCCACATACACTACATCCTCAATGTCCAAGATGCAAATGCTATGATGCTCAAGTTTTAGGGACTTTCGTCTCCTCCATGACCTTATTTTACACTATTGACCTCTGACCCATGACTGTACAGTCCTTATCAATTATTTTCAGATTCTTTTAACCAAATCATGTCAAGTTCTTTTTTCTGTCCTCTGTAGCTCAATGAATTTTCTTGTTTTAACATGTCTTCCATTCTCATGTCTAACATAAACTCACAAGTTTTAATTTTTAATAATTGAAAAAGTAAACCATAATAGTTGTCATTGCTTGTTTTGTCTGAAGCAAGAAAAGCCATGCCTGCTCCTGATCTAGCAGTGATAAACATCACAACCTGTACTTCAAGGGCAGTCTTCACTACATAGCTAATGGAAAATCAGCAAGGGGTATATTAGATAACTTCCCAACCCAACCACACACATGCTGTTCGATTTATTAAAAGATGGTCTTTTAATAAAAAAACATTTATTAAGTGGGTTTTAGTAAGTCCATATTATTTATGATGGAAGGCTGTTGGATTTTTGTTAAAAGAACTTCTGATGTCAGGGCTGGCAAATGGGTTGTCTCCATCTTCTCCTTGTGTTCATATCTGAGGGAATCCTGATGAATTGGAGGTGGAAAGAGGATAAAAAGCTGGAGAGAATGGATGACACGGGAGAACATGGTCCTCTAAGTCAACTGAGAAAAACTCTTATGAACTTACTGAGACTGAAAGAAAAAGCCCTGGGCATGCCCAGGTCTGCACCAGGTCCTCTGTGTATACATCATATCTTTCAGTTTAGTGTTGTTGTGGGATTCCTGATACGTGAATGAGTGGATCTCAGATTCTTGTGCCTTCTCTTGGGCTATTTATTGTGTGTTTGCCTTGCCTATCATCCATGTGATGGTTTTTGTTTTATCTTACTATATTTTATTTTGTTCTGTTTGCATGTTATGTCTTAGAAGCCTTTTATTTCCTAATAACAGAAAGGGAATGGATGTGCATGGGAGGGAAGATGTGGGGAGAATTTCCAGGTGTCAAGGGAGGTGAAAATGCAATCAGGATGTATTGTCTGAGATTAGAAACTCTTTTCTATTTTTTTCAATTGATTTTTTTATGGATTCTTTGTGGATTTCACATTAATCATCTTGATCCCACTCATCTCCCCATCCCTTCCTATCCAACCTCTATGTTTGCAACCTCCCCCAGGATGAAATAAAATAATATTTAAAAGGAAAACAAAAAAGATAAAGAAATAATAGGATAAATGGGTAGATCACTGAATCTACACTGAAAAGAAAAGGGGGAAGATATAAAAATGACAAAAGTTAGATTATTAAAACTTTTATGAAAAGAAAAAAGAGAGAATATGAAAATGATAAGATAAAAAGGTCAATTTTTAAATATACTTTTAAAAAGGAACTACTTATTTTAAATAGGATAAGTAATGAAATTTTTTGTCTGAGTTTATCAAATGTTACTGGACTGAACATTGTTAATATATATATATATATATATATATATATATATATATATATAGGAGTTTTTTGTCTGAATCTGTCAAATGTTAATGGACTAGACACTGGTAATGTAATTCTTGACTGTATATATTGTATATATTTATTGGATAGTTTTTCTTGTATTAATTATAAGCTTTTTTAAATTTTAGACAAAAAAGGGGAAATGTGGTGGTATTGTGCACCCAAAATATTGTGCGCCCTAATAAACTTATCTGGGGTCAAAGAACAGAACAGCCACTAGATACATGGGCTAGAAAATTGTGGCACTCAAGGAATCTGTATCCCTGTATCTCTGCATGACTTGGGGCAACAGTTCTGAGAATCTCTCTAGGTAGTTCAGGAGGTCAGAACATCCTCCCCTAGTAGATTTTTTTAAATGCTGTTTCTATAACCTGTGGAGGGGCCCTCATGAATCTGGTATGTTTGAGTTTTCCTATATTTCTAAAATGTGTTTACTTTGTGAGTCTGCAGTGTCTCTCTTCCTGGAGGGAATGTTTTAATTTGGAGGAAATTGCTCTACTACACAGTTGTTCTCAGGGTAATATTCTAAGTATAGAGGCATGCTTATATCATTCCCAGTAAAATACACACACTTATTTATTTATTTTTTTACTGTTTTTGGTGACCTAATCCTAGTCTAGACCAGACATTTATGTTTATAAACTATAAAAACTTACCAAATAGCATTTTCAGTCAGCATGCCTAGTAACAGTGCAGCTTGTATTCAGATATGGAGAAGGCAGCTCAGCTCTGTGGAGCCCACACTTCCTGGGTACTGATTTTTGTTTCACATTTAGAAGTGTTGACAGTACATACACAAATAAGGGAGGTCATGTTTGCAAAACACTCATTGTACAAATGATTGACAACTACCAATTCAGAATTGTAACACTCTACTAAAAATTGCAGAAGTAACTGGGAACAACCATTAAAATGTTGAAAAAATCCAAAGGAATACCCAGTCAGCAAAAAGATAATGAGCTCTAATTATTAATAGAATAAAATTGGATATTTTCTTATTCAGCACCATGAATTATTTTAAAGTTGCATCAAAGCCAGGCACTATGGCACATACCTTTAATCCCAGTACTTGGGAGGTGAAGGCAGGTGTATCTCTGAGTTTGAGGCCAGGCTGTCTACAGATCGAGTTCCAGCACAGCCAGGACTGCATTGAGAAACCTTGCAGAGAGGAACCGATATGGATATTGATCTCACCTCCTTGTGAATGTACTGTCAATATTAGGTGTCTACTAAGTGAGAGAGGAAGATAATGAAAGAAATTAACTGATAGTTCCCTCTCCCGATGCCAACTGAACAGTTATTTTACGACTAATGTTAACTTCATGTTTTATCAAGATTCCTACCTACTCTGATAGGTGCTTGTCTGTTTGTATATGTAATGCGTGTAGGTTCCCCAGTTCAAGTGCATGTTGAGGCTAGGCGTTGAATCCCAGTGTCTTTCTCTACTACTCGCCACCTTGGTTTTTAAAATATGGAATCCACTGAACCTATACCTCAACATTTAGCTCAGATTGGCTAGCCAGTGAGATCCCAGAACATACCTATTTCTGACCACCTGGAGTTACAGGCTCCTACTGCACACAAAACTTCTAATGTAGGTGCTGGGGATCCTGACAATGGTACCCATGATTACCCAGAAAGTACTTTACCAACTGAGCCATTTCCTCGGTCAACATTTTGTAAGGTACCTCTGGGGAAAATATCAGTTAAAATTTGAGGTAAATAACTGCAAGAAGGCAGAGTCACACTCACAGCCTCATCCTCTGCCATTACTTATACAGAGGACTGCAGAGCTCTTTTGCTTCTCCTACAATTAAGAATTTAACACAAAATGTCAGATTTGAATAACAACAAAAAAATTACCAGAACCAGATTTAATGCCTTAGTACATTAACCTTAAGTTTGTTTGGTAGACAGTGTTGTGATTGATACCACTGAGTGCTTTATAAATTACCCACTGTCTGGACCAGGATATATCTCTGGTGCATGAGCTGGCTTTTTGGAGCCCATTTCCTATGGTGGGATACTTTGCTCAGCCTTGATACAGAGGGAGGAGCTTGGTCCTGCCTTAACTTAATGTTACCAGGCTTTGTTGACTCCCCATGGGAGGCCTTGCCTTTTTGGAGGAGTGGATGGGGGTGGATTTGGGGGATGCAGAAGAGGAGAGCTAGAGGAGGACTGGGAGGGGGAACTGTGGTAGGTATGTAAAATGAATAAAATATTAAAAAACTGAAACAAACCTTTTCCATATATATATATATATATATATATATATATATATGTGTGTGTATATATTACCCACTGTCAGCATGCTTATAACACATAAGTTTTGTGACGTGTGTTCTTAATTTTATTTGATATGTGTGAATGTTGTGTGTGTGTGTGTGTATGTGTGTGTATGTGTGTGTGTGTGTGTGTGTGTGTGTTCCATGTGTGCCTTACAAAAGTCAGAAGAGGACATCAGGTTCCCTGGAATTGGAGTTACAGACAATTATGAGATATCATGTGAGTGCTGGGAATCGAACCTGGGTACCATGGAGTATTGTGTCTGCATGTGTATGTGTGCACCATGTGCATGCCTGGTGTTCATGGAATTTTGAAGAAGCCACCAGATCCCATGGAATTTGAATAATGGATGATTGTAAGCCACTATGTGGGTGCTGGGATCCAAACCTTGGTCTTCTGTGAGAGCAACAAATGCTTTTAATTGCTGAGCCATCTTTCCAGCTCCATGATGTGTCTAATTTTTGAACAACACTGTCGTCTATTCTTTCTCCATTTCTCTTTCTATGTCACTTTTGGTATTTGTTTGTGAATACTATAAAGCTGGTTGTCAATTTTGAGTTGTTGTTAAAAGAAAGTTATGGAACATATTAAATCCATAGAGTTGTACTGAGCAAAGAAGCATTTATAACTTGTGCAGTTCCCAGAACTAGAGGAGATTCAGGGAAGATGTCTGTTTGTAAACACAGAACAAAAACATGCACACACAGACACTGGGGAGCTATGCAAAGAAGGGGTTCAGAGAAAGCTATTGGTTCTGTCCCAGCAGTTAGTTACTGTATCTGAGGGGTTTGTGAACTACTGTTGGCTGCCTATGAGTGACTGAAACTCTGTTTCCATGACTGGTTGCAAGTCAGCTGTTTGTCAGGAGCCCAAATCCCTAAGTGGGGGTTATAAGTTTGTGATGTACAGAAGCTGGACCTTGATTCAGGCCAGGTCTCAAATACATGACATCATGTTGAGGGCATTCCAAATTTATCTAATTAATATGCCATTAACTTTTATCAAGATTCACAACCGAGTCATTTGCTTGAGGAGTGCAGAGGAGTCAGAAATCCTACAATGACAAAAGAATGGCATCACTGTGCCTGAATGAGGGTGGTGGGCATATGAGTGCAGCAGACATGCTAACTACAAGCAAGGTAACCTAGGGAGGTTTAATTTTTTATGTATTATTTATTATTGCATGCTTACCTTTCCCCGGGTAGCCCTAAACTTGAGTAATTATATTGCCACAAATTACGTCAGAAAATAAGAAAAATATCACTAAGGAAAAGTCCTTACCCTATTTAGCAAGGTTTCAGAAGGGTAGTTTGGCTTCCTGGACTAAAAGTTTGGGGTCAGAGTTCTGTATTTGCATGTGTTCTGGTCATTTCCTGTTTTTATATTCAGTAAGTGTGGGGAAGACTAACTCAGGGAAATTAAAATTCCAGCTTCAACTTTCCTTTCCATCCTCACCTTCTCTTCCCTACAACCTATCCCACTGCTGTGACAGTTTGGACTCCCTCTGTGATCCACTGTCCCAGGAGAGGAGAATCCCCTCCAGATCTTCAGTGTGTTCCTCTGCTGTTCACAGTGAAAACTTTCCTGAAGGTTCTGATGGGAAGAAGTGTTTTTCAGAGGTGAAGTCAACTCCCTCAGCAGACAGTGTCATGGCTGCCTCCTGTGACATCCTCTTGACCTCAGGGGAGATGAGGTATCAGCATGTGAACAGGTACCCCTGTGTCCATGACTATGTGGAGACAGGCTGTTGGTCCCTCTGACCACTGAGGTCCTGTGTAGCATCTGCTATCACAGAGGCATCTGCTTTCATAGGTGAGTCTTGATTTCTTTCCTCAGGCTTGCAGAAGCTAGACATCCTGCTGCCAGCTGTGTAAGTGCAGCTCTCTAAGCTTGTCTTTCTCTTTCAGGGACAGAATGCTGCACCGTATGGATACTCGCAGAGCTGTGGTGAATCATCTGTGTCCTGAACACTCCATGGGTGGAGGGAATCTGCCACAGAGAGGCCTGTGTACTTAGTCTCCTCTCCCTAAAAACCTTTGGCAAGGGGGATTTGCTGTCACAGGAGGCAGTTTGGTGGTCTTTGCATCTAAAATGCTTTATCACAGTATTCAAGGGATACAGACAGACAGAAGATCCCCCCTCCTCAACACACACACACACACACACACACACACACACACACACACACGTTTTTACACACTAACACACAAGTTTTCTTTGGACAAATACTAGGTCTACTCAGTGAAATGTAATGCCTATTATAATCACAAGTGGCAGAGAGCAATACCTAAAGATATAAGAATCCTTGCTTTTCTTGGAAGCTGCCTCTTTGACTCAGAGTCATAGAACCAGGTGGCAGTTTTCTTTTGGAAACACAGGTGTCTAGTGGCACAGTGACAAAAGGTAATTTTTCCTCCTTAGGGGGCAAGAGCAGCAATAGTGTTTCATGCTGTATTTATGTGCATAAGAGTATGGATAAAATCAGATACATGTGATTCAAATTTCAAACAATTCTAATGAGGTTTCTATGACTTGCACATTTTAGCCTCACTTGGGCAGGACTAAATATTTATATCTCCACTGCTATGGTTTCTACCTTGCAGACATGTCCTTGATCTCCAAATTTTCCTTTGGACCAATGTATTCATATATCACTTACGTTTTCCTGTCTCAATGAAAATACTACACACTATTCATATAGGTATGCATAAAGTTTTGTTTTGCATATGTTTACACAACTATGGTAAAATAGGGACTATATTCTGGTGTTAACCATACTGTAATATAGTAAATGGGGAAAGTTCTCATGGCTGTCATTCCAACATTGAATCAACCTTTTCCAATTATTAAGTTCAATGTTTGTATAAAATTGATCTGTTTCGTATGTGATTAGCATTGCCATCACCTTTTGATATTTATGTTGAATACATGATATATGCCAATGGCATATGCTAGAAATTATTGGCATATTTCAAAAATATAGAGTTGGTAAAATAGATCCAAGAATGGCAGTGTAAATGACATTGATTTTAAAATTATGACGAGGAGCCCCTGAAGAGAACAATTTTGCACCATACAGCCTAGAGGACATTATTTTCTTTCCAAAATGGTGTTGGTTGTGGTATGTCTGCCGTTTGCCAGTGGTAAAATCCAGGGAGTCTGTAGTGTCACAAAACTCATCTGTCTCATCATTAGAAGCCCCCACACAAGGCTGCTGTGAGCTGGAAATCGCACATCATCTGTAGAGCCATGTGGAAAGTACTGTAAACCAACAGGTGCAGTACTAACTTTGTCTTTAACGACAGTCCTATGACTGGTGTCTATTTGTAGCAACAACTGGGAATACTTTGAGCCTGCATGTACGTTTGTGTGAGGGTGTGGAACCCCTAGATCTAGAGCTACAGACAGTTGTGAGTTGTCATGTGTGTGCTGGGAATTGAACCCAGATCCTCTGGTAGAGCAGCCAGTGCCCATAACTGCTCCAGCACCTAGAAACTTGGGGGCTCTCAAGAAGACTTTCTGGGTTAGGAAGTCATACTTTTCTTACTGAAGACTCAAGTTTAGTTTCAGCATACACATCTGGCAGCTTGCCACTGACGGTAGCCCTGACTGGGTCTAAAGGCACTTGCACTAAAGTGAATATTCTCACACGAAGACACAAAAACATATACATAGTTAAAGTTTTTAAAAACTCTTAAACAGCCAGGCAGAGGTGGTACACACCTTTAATACCAGCACTTGGGAGGCAGAACCAGAAGGATCTCTGTGAGTTCGAGGCCAGCCTGGTCTACAGAGCGAGATCCAGGACAGACACCAAAACTACACAGAGAAACACTGTCTCGAAAAACCAAAAAAAAAAACAAACCCAAAAAAACCACCACCACCACCAATAATAACAACAAAAACCTTTTAAACATATTTTTTCTTAATATCTGAATGTAAAGCAGTGGTTATTTGGCTAGCATGACACAATGGCATCCAGAGACCTGGCCATGGGGATCTTCTTCCTATCCCAGACTGCACTGGGCATGTTTGGGAACTTAGCCTTGCTTTGCTATCTCATTCTTTCTAACTTGAGTGGGATCAGGGTGAGGCCCACAGACCTGATTATCAAACACCTAACCTTGGCTAACATTATGGTTCTTCTCTGCAAAGGAATCCCTCAGATAATGGCTGCTTTTGATCAGACATATTCTCTAGATTATATTTCATGTAAACTTGTCTTTTATTTTCATAGAGTTGCCAGGGGAGTATCCCTTGGTTCCACATCCCTGTTGAGTGCCTTTTAGGCCATCACCATCAGCCCTAGTAATTCCAAGTGGGCCCAGCTCAAGGTCAAAGCCCCTAGGGCAATTGGTCCTGTCCTAGGCCTGTGCTGGGCCCTGTATCTACTTATACATATCGTTCTTTTACGTACAGTGACTGATATGAGGGATAAAG
Source organism: Peromyscus aztecus (assembly GCA_902168405.1). Classification (NCBI taxonomy): domain Eukaryota; kingdom Metazoa; phylum Chordata; class Mammalia; order Rodentia; family Cricetidae; genus Peromyscus; species Peromyscus aztecus. Next base: position 5,831 of record CABHPQ010174103.1, on the reverse strand, counting down.
GAAATCTTACTGAATTTACACAATTTGTGTATTGTGTAGTAGTAAATCCTTCCAAACAATCTCTCAAAGTATATGCAATCTTATTGGCTTCTAATGATGTTGTGTGTTTGGGACTCATGGTATGGGCCAGTGGCTTCATGATGTTAATCTTGTTCAAACATAAACAGAGGGTCCAGCATATCCACAAATCCCTATCTACTAAATCATTTCCTGAGACCAAAGCCACACAAAGAATTCTTACCCTAGTGAGCAGCTTTGTGCTTCTTTATGTATCCTCTCTCGCCTTAATGGTATATCTTTCTTTCTTTAATGGAACAGAAACATGGCTGGTCAATGCCAATGTGGCCATGAGTGCAGGCTTCTCAGCACTCTCACCCTTTCTGCTCATCAGACACTATATCAGGGATTTTCATCCAGGCAGTACTCGAGTTTATCAATAACCAATTTATTTGTGTGTAGTCAGAGCACTCTAAAACATAGACTGTACACAATATTTTATATTCAATGTGACCCCTTCACATCAGATCCATTCTGTAGGTACAGTATCTCCTAACATTCTTGGGACACAGTCTTGAATCCAATTGCTGTCCATTGTTTCAATTCAGAATATTATAGTACTGGATTAATTCAATATTTGGGGTGTAGAGGTTGCTGTGATTATTATGATGGTTTATAAAGATCTGATTTTCATTTACTGGTATGTTGTATAGACAGAATTAATAGACATTGGTATTTTAGCTAGACCATCATCTTAAAGGAAGACTGGAGCCCCGAACTAATTCTGAGAAAATGAACAGTTGTATAAGATGCCCAAAAGAGTGGGGACAGTGGGGCACACTTATAGTTTGCTGGTGTTGTGCAGAACACAGAATTTAGGGTGTGATTAGGGTCTGTCTTTCTCATAAACTGATGGTTAATGACCAGCTCTGTGAAAATCCCATGTGAGATTTGGGAATGCTACTTTTTTCACATTTATGTGAGTATTTAAATGTGACATGACATGATCAGAAATGGGGGGATTATTAAAATACAGCTTATCAGATACTGCTAATTTTTGAATATTTCTTATTTATTTTTTATGTGTGTATGTGTACTATGTACATTCCTGGTGTGGTGCCATTTAGAATATGATGTAATATTCCATGGGATTGGAGTCATGGACTGTTTTGATCTGTCATGTGGGTGCTTGGAATGAAACCCAGCTTCTCTGCAAGAGCAAGATGTATTCTGGATCACTGAACCCTCAATAGTTGACTTCTAAACCACAAACTTCAAAGAATAATGGTTGTCCAGAAGTACATATTGAGAGAGTAGTCAATCAATGACAGATCTAGCCCAAAACACTTGCCCAGAGAATAAGATCTCCCCTGACTCTATCTGAAGTACTAGGACCCACAGACTGGGTAACTGAGACACCTAGGATAGAACCAAACATAAAACTGGGGGGGGGTGATGATGTCAATGTTATGATGTTATACTTTATAGACTGGTGCCTCACTCATTTGTCATCAGAGAGGCTTCATATAGCAACTGGTGGAAACAGATACAGACCCACAGCTAAACATTAGATGGAGCTTGGGGAATCTTGCAGAAGAGGGGGAGAAAGGATTGTAGGTGCCAGAGGGGTTAAGGACACCACAAGAAAACCCATAGAATCAACTAACCAGGGCTTATAGAAACTTACATAGACAGAACCAATATCCAAGGAGCCTGCGTGGGACTGACCTAGGCCCTTAGCATATATGTTATAGATGTATAGCATGGTCCTCTTGTGGGACTCCCAATAGTGGGAGCAGGTCTCTGACTCTTTTATTGGCTTTTGGGTCCCTACTCCTCATACTGTGTTGCTTTGCCTAGCCTAAATACATGGGTAGGTGCTTAGTCTTACTGAAAATCAGTATGCCATGTTTTGTTGATATTCATGGAAGACCTGTCCTTCCTGAAACAGAAATTGAGGGGGAGTGGATGGATGGGTGGTAGGGGCAGAGAGGGGTCTGGGAGGAGGGTCTGGGTGGAGGGGAGGAAGTAGAAACTGTTCCTGGGATGTAAAATTTAAATAAATAGTTTTAATTTTTTTAAGAAAATTAAATACATAAAATTTTACATAATTATTAACAAAAGAAAAAAATAATATTGAGACATATTCTGGAAAAAAAAAGAAGTTTAGATACAAAATGTACTAAAAAAAGATTGCAGGTTCTTTGGAAGGTAGGCTTCTGATGTCAGACATGATGGAAACGGGCACACCTGGTAAAACAATAAACCAACATGAACTACAACCTGTCGATATTGAGGAAAACTGACCTATATGAGAATATCCAGGGGAGTTCATGTTGCTCCCTTGTCTGTTGATGGGTTATGAAGGACTTGTGGTGAATACATTCTTACAAGTCCTTAGTAGGAGAGAAACATTTTAAGTATAAACCCAGCAAAATTTAAAGGAAATAAACAAATATAATTGCCATGAAAATAAAATGACCATGTTAAACCAAACCATATAAGTCACTTTAAATATAAATATAAAATTTTGAAGTGTTCTGAGTCTCTACAGTTATCACTACCCACTGGAAAATATACTCCTGCTAGGAAGGGGAAAAGGAGCAGTATTATTATTATCTGGCCATAAAAATAAATGCTTCAATGAATAGTGACAGGCACATCATATCCTTTTAACAAAAGAACAGAAAAAGCTTCCCTTGCTAACTCTGAAGCCACAGTTTTTGTTTTCTGCTTCCCACTTGGAATGCATTAAATCTAATTGCATATAGTTCATTGTACACATCATACCCGTGCTGCATCTCAGCTGGAATAGGTAATATGGCACACAGTCCCATAACTAAATTGAGGTGTTGGCCTCAATTCTAGCACTATGAAAGCCAGACAGCAAGAAGGAAGTTCATCTGTCCAATAAGGGTACAGTATCTATGGTGACTTATCTTAGCATCTTGATATACCAAACAAACCAATATCATATTTGAAGTGGAAAACTTGTCCTCAAAGTAAACTTTTATGAGAAGGAGTGGAGATGTAGCTTGGTTTTTAAGGTTGCAGACTGGTCTTGTAGTAGAGTTGAGTTCGATTCCCAGTACCCAGGTTGCTGCATGTGTAGTGTCTTAGTTAGGGTACCTTTTGCTGTGAGGAGACTCCATGGCCATGGCAACTTCTAAAGAAAACATTTAATTGGGGTGGCTCACTTATAGTTTTAGAGGTTCAGTCTATTATTATCATGGTAGGGAGCATCATGACATACAGGCACATATGGTGCTGGAGGAATAGCTGAGCATCCTACATCTTGTAGTCCACAAGAAATTGACTGACACACTGGGTGGTATCACGAGCATAGGAAAACTCAAAGCCTGCCCCCACAGTGGCACACTTCCTCCAACAAGGCCATACGCACTCCAATAAAGCTGTGCCTCTTAATAGTGCCACCCCCTATGAGATTATGAGAGGTAATTACCTTCAAATATAGGTACTTTCAATCAATTGCGTGTAAAAATGCATGCAAATGCACACTCACACATACACACAATTAAAATATAAATCTTTCAGAAAGTTAACTTTAATGGAGAAACCTCTATTTCCTAAAAAATTCTACTTGAATATGGTTGAAATCAGGTAAATCTTGGGAAGAACTATGTACGCTGTGAATAATGCATATATAATCCAAGTCAGGAAGGTAAAATAGAGAACCACACAAATTAGGCTCCTATTAAAATTCTTTTGAATACCATGAAAGTATGACCCAGACAACAATCATGTCATTTTAGCATCTCCATTTATATCAACATATCTTACAGTGAATTCTGACATGTTCTATCACGTTGTTTTAAGTAGAGTTTATCTTGCTGTGTGAACTTTCATTTCATTCTTGAATAAGAGGCCAAAAACTTCAAGACATCAACCTACACCCTTACTACCAGAAGAATCCAACCACAAGACTTCCAAGATTTTGACATCTATGCCCTGTCCCAGACTTTAGTGAGCTAATTCCCAATCCTTACCCACTTTGGTATCCATCTACATAATTCACATGTTTCTTCAATTTTTAAAAATCCCCAGTAATTATCATAATATTTACATAATAAAACCTTCATAAAACATGGGGGCAGTGTTTCTGATAGCCATCCATCTTCAGTAAATAAAATTGTCATGCTATTTTGCTGATTAATCAACTAAGGGGATAATAAAATCAAATGGGAAATACCCAACAGAGTGTGAGTATATCTCATTACTTGCATTAGTTTTTCATTAACTGAGCAATGTTCTACACAGTGGCATGAATGGGAGGAGATGCCTTATTAACTTCTTCGTAATCCACAATTATCATACATTACCCATCCTGCTTCCTCCTTTTGTAACATTGCCAAAGAACAGATTTACATCTGTCTACCACATAGAATCAATGCAAGGCTGGCTCTCCCTCTTAAGACTGATCTCATAAGAAGACAGATTCAGCTGTATTACCCTCTACCACAATATGAGACTCCACATACACAAAGAGTCTCTTGCACAGAAGTCAAGCTTTTCTCTGCTTCTCCAATGACAAAAACTGGATAACAAAAGGGCACTGACTCAGATAAACCATCTCTAACCCCAGAGTATTCTCTGACAGAGAGAAATGTATGTATCATACTCTGAAGGGGAATTTGCTCAGTCCTGAAGCTAACGTGGCTCTCACCTTAACTTCTCCCTGCTTTACATCATTTGGTGAACAATTGCTCCAGGTTTTAAGCCTTTCAAAGACACAGCAGCACTGATTAGGCTTTGTGGTAGTTTGAAAGAAAATGTCCCCCAAAGGGAGTGGCACTATTAGGAGGTGTGTCCTTGTTTGAGGAAGTGTACCACTGTGAATGTGGGCTTGGAGGTCTTTTCCCAAGCTTCATTCAGTGTGACAATTGACTTCCTGTTGCATCTGAGTCAAGATGTAGGACTCTCAGCTCCAGCACCACATCTGCCTGCATGCCACCATATTTACTACCATGATGATAATGGTCTCAACCTCTGAAGCTGTAAGTGAGCCTCCTCAATTATATGTTTTCATCTATAAAAGTGGCCATGGTCATGGTGTTTCTTATAGCAATAATAAAACCTAAGATAGGTTTCCTCTCATTTTCCTCTATGAAGCACAGTTTGATGCAAATTGTCTTAGCTCTTTACAAAGCCAATCCACATACAGATCTACTGAAGCGATATTCCAGTTGAGTTAACATCTCTCTTAATTCTGCAGTGAACATATTCCTGTCTAACTCTGAACGGCTCATCAAATGCCATCTTTCGCATGCCCAGTCTTGCCAGCAATGCATTTCCTTCATTGCTTTCCATCATCTCATATTCATGAGTGTCTTACCACCAATAATCATCAATGTCTCTAATGACAGTTCCTTACATGGTTCAGCCTCATTTCATATGCAACATCTCCATGTTGCAGCATTTATCCCAAGAAAGTGTGAGTAGTGACGTTACTGTTTCTCACATGGATTTCCTTTTGTTCAGATGTTAGGGTTCATACCCTATGAACCCTATGAAAGTCTATGACTTTCAATTCCCTTCCTCATCTCTGTCTAATTTTTCAAATGTACCAAGATTTTGGCTCCTAGGAGAGGCTCATTAGCACAGACTAGAGGTATACTCTTTCCTTTTCATACTGTCACTGTTAGATGCCAAGTCCACATTCCCATCAGCTCCTTCTTTCTCTTTAAAACTATCATCTCTCTAAGGTTCATGCAACATCATGGAAGAAGAATAAGCAGAAACAGAACAAGAAGAGAGAGAGAGACAGACAGAGAGAGAGAGAGAGAGAGAGAGAGAGAGAGAGAGAGAGAGAGAGA
>CABHPQ010174102.1:421-52224 GCA_902168405.1 Peromyscus aztecus | reverse complement strand
GTAAATGTCTTTCATTTATAGCTCATCTATCACTGATTACTTATTTCATAACATTTCACCTTTGGGGATGTTGCCTTTGATGCTATGAACTCCACCAGTAATGCACCCCTGGACTTTTTTGATGTTGCCTCTGATGCTAAGAATATCACTGCTAATGCATCCTGGAACTAACTAGAACCAGAAGGCACAATTTGCCTGAGAGGATTTTATTTCTCCAGAGAAAGTAAAAAAATCCTGCTTATGACTTAATTTTAAAAGGGAATCATTATTAGCTCATATCATCTCACTTAACAGGAATGCATTGTATGTTCATGTATCCGGAGTCAGAAGAGCTATAAAACAAAGAAAAGACAGAGAAAGAAGGGGGAAAAAAAAGAAAAATTCCCTTTCTGTTTCTGGATTACTATTCAACTATTTTAGGATTACTTTTAGCATTACAACTTCTAAGACTGTAACAGCAAAATTATAGGAGGAAATAATAGAGGCTTAAAAATCAGTGTTTACATTGATCACATGGTTTTTAACTGATACAGAGATACAGAGGGTTAACAGATTTTCATTTTGAATCTGAAAAGTTCAATAGTATTTGAAAATATTTGTTAAAACAGTGAAACAAAAGTTTTAAATTCATTCATTCCTGTTGCTATGACAACCTAAGTGGTATTTTCCACAATAATGAGGTTTTGGTCTTCTAATTTATTTTTTAAGTCTTAGCCGTCAATATTCTGTCACCAAAGCTTTTGTCATGTCCATTGTCTACCCTGGGAGGAAAGCCACAAAGATTCAAAAGAAGACAGATTTTTTTTCATGAATTTAGCTGATTATGTTTTATCTGTCTTATTAGTGATTTGTGTTATAACACAAATATATTTCTCTCTGTCCTTCCTTCTTCTAATTCTGTTGATCTGAATATGAATCATGATCCATGCACACATCGTTTTAGTCTGTAAAATGATTATTTGAAGTGGAACACATGAGAGGGAGGTTGATACCATGGGTTCTTAGGCACCAGGGTTCTCATGATAACAAAATTTAAAAGTAAGTAAAAAGTGTGATGCTTTCTTAACACAAAGCATGAGGAATGTGCAATTTCAACCATGCTTTTACATAATATCATCACCGATATCTGGGAAAAAAGTTGCTATCACATGATAACTGATATGCTAATGTAATGTGGTAACTACCATATAGTACTTCAAAAATTGAACAAAACATAACTGTTGTGATTTGTGTTACTTTTATAAAGTAAAGATTATCAAAAATGAATACTTCCAATCTAGAGAAGCATCACTTAAATAACTGTGCATGATAATGTGGGCATTATAGGTTTCTGTAATTCTGAAGATGATGCAATGGCTTCATTTATGTTTTAGTCTCATTTCACTGGAGTACTATATATAGTATATTGATAATCACAACTATTTATGTGCATAAGTAGATAAATTTTGAGGAAAATCATGTTTAGTTTTTCTGTGAAAGAGATAGCTCATATAATTGGAAACTCACAGATTACATAATGTCCACTGCCAGTTGTTACAAATTCTACATGTTCAAAATAATATTCATTTGTCAGCATCATCCACATATCACATAATTAAGCTTCAATTATGTTGAAGAAATTACACTAGACAGCAGGCAAAAGTGAACATAACAAACATCACCCCATGTTCACAAGTTTTCACATACAGTGAGAAAAAATATTAAATTTAGTGTTACAACTATGATTGAACTAAAGAAAGTGCAACCCATTTATATCCAAGTTAGAAAATGTATATACCAATTACTAACAGAAAAAGTAAAAAGGAGGAGAAAATATTCTAGGCAAAGCCCAATTTTAAAACTGATACAATGTCGGTCAAATAAATTTTAGGAAACGTACTTAATCAACAAATATTTTCTGAAATTTACAATGGGTAAGTGATAATGTAAAAAAAACAAAAACAAAAAAAAAACAAAGAAAAGGCACTGAATTTCATTATTGTGATACAGTTTTGCTGATGAAAGCACTAGGAAAAACCAAATGCAGGATTGCTCTAGTCCTGTTGGATGTGGTAGTATTTTTATGTCGGGGTGTTGTTGTTTTCATCACTGTGACCTGGCAAATGCAACTTCTTTAAAGAAATAAGGATCCCTTTAGCCTCACAGTTTCAGAGACTGCAGCTGATGGTCAGCTCCTTCCACCTCTGGGTCGTAGCGCTCTATCAGAGGATGTCTGTTACAGGAGACTGTGTCCGAGTACACTTGCCCACCAGGAGGCAGAGAGGGCTAAAGATAGGAAGCTGGCCTGGTAGGCTGCTGCTTCCATTCATGTGTAGCAGGGCCCCATGGTATTGGATGGGACCCCCCCACATGTGGTGTGGGGGTTCTCCCTTCAGCTGCTGTCCCCCATGTCAGTTATCACCAAAACAACCTGAAAGTCACACTCAGATGTATGCTTTAGTCACTTCCTAGGTGTTTTCCAGGACAATCAAATTGCCAAATATGATGCCTAAAAACTCCTAATAGATATTTAAGAAGAATTTAATAGAAGAGGGATGAGAAAAATACCTTTGTGTTTCATGGAAGAATATCAAGGTAATGCAATAGCAATTTGGTTTAAACCTTATGTTCAGTGTGTTGCAAGACGGGTATTTAGGTTATAGCTTATATCCTAGCGTTGAGGGATACGCACTATTCCTTCCAAACTTCTTTAACAAATAATACCACGGTGAACATTATTTTTCGTATCTCTTTCCATACATATTCAAAAATTCCCCCTTGGTTCACAACTGTAGGATTCCAGCATGTGCATATTAAGCACAAAAGTATTGTCTAAGTTTCATTTGGAATTTAAAAAAAAAAAGTTTTAAAAAAGATTGGGAAAGGGAATGTGTAATATTTTATAGTTTCTTTTTAAAACAATAGGCGGAAAAATATTTCCTTAAACGTAACCCCATGCATATCAAAATACTTATTAAACATGGTATAAGTATTAAACATTTTTTATATTTAAAAAATAACACTTTTTGGCTCTTGTAGGTATAAGTGGAAGTGGACTCTTTCAGGAGTCAGTTCTCTGCTTACTCCATGTGAGTCCCACGGATCAAACTCAGGTCATCAGGCTTGATCCCAAGTACCTTTAACTTATGAGATAATCAGCTGTCATGTGAAGTTTTTTTTTTTTTAATCTATCTTTATTTCTGTAACTTTTGTAATAAGAAGCAATGACTATTAATATCATGCTTATTTTACCTGATCATACATACAAGCTATGTAGTAAGTCATCTTCCAAATAATAACATATATTTACTAGTTTAGATATGGATCTTTAATCCATTCATCTATTTGTCTGTCTGTTAGAGGGGGTGCTCTCCAGTAAGTGTTATGTTGGAGCTTGCAGACTTTGAACTTGAGATTCACAATTCAAATGTGTGCCAACAGGCTTGGTATGTATTTTAGTATTTTAAACTGCAGATTATATTTCAATATCAGCCTCGAAAATTAAAAAAAGCAAAACCACTCAATAAGGTTCTTATTTTATATATGATTATCTTCCTTTCCTTCCTATTTTCCTTGTTAATATATTAGAGCTTCCAGTATGCTTAAGGTATTTTTAACTAGGTTATATCAGAAGTAATTTTTCCTACTCTTACATATTTTTATTTGTTTCTCTGTCCTCTTTCTCTCTAGCAAAGACAATATTTAACTTTAATAAATTCATATTTATCAAAGGTCTTCATGTTTGATGACAGTGGAAGGTCTGTCTTTCCTAAACTATGTTATCTATTAGTCAGAATTTTCTATCTTCCTGTTTATAATACTGTACTTTTCTGTGAAAGTAAGAGTTGTTCTTATCTTAGTTTTTTTCTCTCATTTTACTTTTATTTTGTTTGTTTCTTTTGTTATTTTTTTAACAAATTTCCAAAGTATTTATATTGAATAGTGATGTTGCAAGTATCTCCCCAGGTCAGTGTGAATGTGTTCTTTCTTTTTGTCTATAAATTTATCTATCAATTTCTCTTCAATGTGTTTGGAAAACTTCAGATGAATCATTTACTTTATTTCAATTTTGCTATATATAAAATTACATTTTCAATATTATATATAGTCAGTTTTGATACTTTAATAATGATTTAATTCAAAAGAACTCTAAATGTGTGTGTCATGTTCTAATTACTCTACAGAGTCAAAATCATTACCACTTTAGTTTCATAGGACCTCTGTCCCACTTAACATTGGAATTTACTACACATGATTTTGGCTGTATTAGGATGATAATATGTCACTTCCCTATTACTATGCACTGCTTGCTAAACATGTGTTAGAGAATTAGAAATCTGAAGCTGGTGATGGCATCAGCTATTTACTATTTACTATTCTCAAATGGGTACTGATATTGCTTCTGTTCAAACATTGTTCCACCAAGAGTACCCCTGTGTACAGTTTAGGGTTTTGCATGTTGGAACCAGAACAAATATCTATTCAAAGCTGCTTTCTGATTGAACAATTTCATGAATTTGTTTTTATGCCCTTTTTGAATTTCAGGCCTAAAGCAACTGTAATCCCATGTATATTATGGTGAGTCTGTAGTGTCCTGCAAAACCTCTCCCAGTGGGAGATATGAGATCAAATAGAAAACCAGAGACACATGCACTCCAACAGCAAGGCTTTTATCAGATGTTCACTCCAAACATCATTTATTTCAGAGTTAATGGGAGTAAATGCAGCATGTGTAGTATAAAGTATTTGCTTATCTGTTTACATCTTTAAAATATAGTAGAAAACCTCTACTTACTGAAAATGCTGATAACGAGAAATAAATATTTGACAAAACAGTTGCCCATTTTGGGTTTTTACTCACTAAGTCATTAATGTTTTAAAGCAATGCTCGCTGTTTAGCCATTGCCGGATGTCTTGTTTGGTTTCCAAAATGACAGTAGTGAGTCTTCCCAGAATTGGCTCGTGTTTGTTTCAATTCATTAAACAGAAATTTCCACATCATCTTCATGGTGTCAGGCACCATCTTCTGTGCTTTTGATAATCCCAGAAACAAAAGCAAGAGTGAATTACAGATTCAAACAAAATTCTCAGTCAAAAACCCTAAGTTTGGAGCTGTTAGTCATACATCTTTGATTGAAACAGTAAATACTTCTTTTCCTTAGTGAAGCTGATAAGGTTAAATTTTATGTTCTTTGTCCATTGTGCAGCTATTAGTAAGAAGTAGCAGAATACTGTATTTTTAAGTAAAGTTGAGCTATTACAGTACATAATGGACAGGGGTGGATGGTCTATCTTTATCGTTTCACTATTGGACATTATCTCAGCCAGTTATTAAAATATCATCAACTGTGACTAGAGCTTATGAGTATGTTTGAGAGAAATGCATCTTAACTGGCACAAATGTTTTGATTACCACCATTAACACTTTGAAACTTTCCCTGTAGCAGTGAAATTAGCTCTGTTTATAATGTTTGGAAGTCCTAGCAGTTTAACCTACTCTGAAATATGGTATACTCAAAACAAGTGATTAGTTTATACAAGCATATTGCAGAAAACCACTGATAGGTGAGTATTCCTACTTCAACCAGGATTAATGTTTGTGGATAATGAGAATCTTTAACCTTGTGGATCATTTTTTTCTGTTTGTGTAAACTGTAGCAGGCTTTCTTTGGACTGCCAACCAGCTCCCAAATCATGACACATAGACTTATTATTAGTTACAAATTCTCAGCCTTATCTTATGCTTGTTTCTGGATAGCTTTTATAACTTAATTTAACCTGCTTCTCTTCATCAACATTTTGCTTTGCGGCTTTTGCCTTTTTTCATTCTGTATGGCCTACTCCACATCTGGTTGGCTGGTGGCTGCCTGGCTGGCCCCAGGTGTCTCCCTCTTTGTCTCCCTCATTCTTTTTTTTTTTTTTTTTTTAGTTTTGGGATATGACCTTTATTGAGCTTATCCACCAGAGTGGAAATAATGTCTGTACAAAACCAAATGTTTGTTACTATAACTTCTGCATCACAATTAAAATCCAAACAGTTTTTTTAAAAACAGTCAACTCAATCAAAACCCACTACTTCAGAATCAATAGCTTCTTTGAAGTCACAGTAACACTTAAATATGGTTAAGACTCGAATGCAGAAATTTGGTTGGTTGGAAGGTTAATTAAGCCTCCAACTTGCTCAAATAGAATTACAAAAAGGCAAAATTGTGTTTTTCACAGAGATACAGTCCACTGGAATCACCGACACTGGACAGCTGTTAAGAATATTTACAGTCCTGAAATAATAAGGAATCCAGGCATTCTTAGACAGTCTTCTGTTGTCCTTTCTTCCCAATCAGAGACTTGTGGATATGTGGGATGACACCACCACCAGCAATTGTAGCCTTGATCAGAGAGTCCAATCCTTCATCTCCACGAATAGCAAGTTGCAAGTGACGAGGGGTAATATGCTTTACCTTCAAGTCTTTTGATGTATCTCCTGCCAACTCTAGTACCTCTGCGGTGAGGTACTCCAGGATGGCTGCGCTGTAAACAGCGGTGGTCGCGTCCACCCGTCCGTGGCTGGTTGTCCTAGATTTCAGGTGTCGATGAATACGGCCCACAGGGAACTGCAAGCAGGCTCGCTGCGAGCAGGAAACCGCCTTTGTCTTGGTCTTTCCGGAGTCCTTTCCAGCCTTACTGCCAGCCATCTCGGACCGTGCTGCAGATCGGACAAGAGAGGAAGAGACGAGGCCAGGCGGATGCACAGCGAGATCCCGGTGCCCACTCCTCCGTCGTACCACGATTCAAACTGCCTGTCTCCCTCATTCTTCTGGTTCTCTTCTCCATCTCAAGCCTAGATTTCTCTTTCTATTTATTCTCTCTACCTACCAGCCCCTCCCATCTTTCTAATGCCTACCTACTGTCCATTCAGCTTTTTATTAGACCAATCATGTGCCTTAGGCAGGCAAAGCAACACATCTTTATACTGTTAAACAAATGCAACATAAACAAATGTAACACACCTTTACATAGTTAAAGTAATATTCTGTAACAGTGAACTTCAAAAATATCTTTGAAATATCATACTAAAGAGAAAAACTTCTTAGTACTTTTCAGGAAAAATAATTGATAATATACTTACTATAGTTAGGAAACTATTTGTGAGTAATGCATAGGTTGTTTAAAAAGAGTTCAAAGGAATTATGTCTTGCAATAGGGCAAGTGCAGTATACTAAATAAGTATAACCAAAAGAATAACTGAAATGACAAAACTATATTATGTCATTAGGTCACTCAGCTGGTCTCATTTGAAGATGCAAAAAGTGGAAGAATTGAAGGAAATATTCTGTCAATACTTTTCCACCATCCACAAGAGTGACATGTGCATTATATGTGTGTGTATTATATGTGTATGTATATATATATATATATATATATATCCCTTGTATAATATATGCATATTATATACATATATAATACACATGCATATATTAGATTTATAAATAGTGAAAAGGTTTTTTTTAATCTAAAAGGTAAGTATTTTGTAAGCAGTTATAAAAATAACAAAAACAATAGCTCATATTTCTAAAGGATTTATTCACTTAGAAAAGGGAAGGCTAGGGAAGGAGAGCTGAGAAAGGTCAGCATCAGGCACCTCCACACGCTAGAGCAAGCCATGAGAGATAGATACATTTATGGGTTACTCTGATGAAAATGATGAAAAGAAATAGCATATCCTAAATATTATCAATAACAAATATGAGCTATGATCAAGCTTGTGAGCAGGAAACTGTTGCATAGTAACACTTTACATAGCATTTTGAAATTAAAATAGACACTTGTATTCCTTCTCCCTATAATTTATTATGTCTTATTTAATTATTAGTCTGATTTAGATCTAAACTTATGGGCTATCTTCATTGTAAAGCAAATACTTCTAAATTATTAAGCTGAAGATTAAAAAGTATTTCCTGAAAGAGTGGATGAAAATCACTACTGTTTAATCTTTTTTTTTCAATGTCAGAATTTATCTTATTGCAAATGTAAAAACCTCGGATTTATCTACATAATAATTTCTCTAAGATCAATTCAACATAATATTAAGATAGAAGGAAGAACTAATTTATTACTATCTTGATTGTTAATTTCTGTTTGCTTTTCTTTAAAAGTTAAAATTGAATATCTCACAAGAAATGTCAACTACAGAATGGATTAAAATTGAGGTAACACTGGGGATAGGTTAATGGCTTCCTGTGAAAAATGCTTTCCACTCACATGTGAAAATCTAGGATCAGAGTCCCAGCAACCATGTAAAAAGCGCTGCTGGGATGACTTTCCTTAACCCCAATGTGAGGCAACAGAGACAGAAGAATCCCTGGAGCTCATGCAGCCAGCTGCAATAAATTAGGGAGCTGTGGATTCCACAAAAGATCAGTCTCCAAAGATTTAATGGAGAGCAGAATAACAGAGGAACATACTGAGCACCAGTCTCTGCTCATATTATGCATGTATGCAACACACACACACACACACACACACACACACACACACACACACACTATAATTTCACCAAATAACTACCACCATATGTGAATTTCTATCACCTCCTAAAAATAACTTAATTCTGTGAAATTACATGGATTGGATCACTTACTGTGATTCCAATTTATTAACAAGGGGCACATCCTGTCAGTGATAATTAAGTTGGTATATTGCCCCAGACTGAGTTTCAGTTTAGTTTTGATATGCGTCCACATACTTTATAGATCTTCTAGCATTGTTGTGATCTTGTTGGCTATTTCACTTCTCGGGACTGTAGTCCCCCTTTTTGTGCTGACAGTATTGATGTAAGTCACTTCATCTTAAACTTACATTGGTGTTTGTAAGATTTTTCTCTAAATCTAAAATGAAATGAGCTAGGCAGCTCAAGAGCTCAATTCACTCTGAATAATATGTTCTTCGAAAAGATGAATGCAGAGTGGCTCACTGTATTAAATGGGGGAATGAATACAATTCAGCACTGCTACTTTGAAAGTAGTTTTGCGTAGGGCCTACAGCAAAACAGATGAGTGACTACTGCTTCACTTTTCAGTACACTCTTTTACTCTGAAGCACATGCTCCTATCTGAACATGTCCTTTTCCTATGAGAGAGGGTCACAGATTTACCCTGATTCCACTCCGAGCTGAAAACCTCAGGCTTGAATCTTTCTGATTCTGCTATCATACTGCTAGGATTACAGGCATACCCCAATGCACCTGGCTATGTGCGTTTCTGGGAATCTAACCAAGACCTTCATGCATGCTGGGCAAGCATTCTACCACCAGAGCCTCTCCCTGTCCCTGACTATAATATTCACGTCTTCAGAAAATTTCCTTGCCTCCCTGTAGAAAATAAAATGCACTTATTTGTAACATAATTTCCTTATATATTCAAAAGAAAGTCCACAGTCCATTCTTTCAGTTTTACACTTCTCAATAGTATAGCTTACCACATCTTTCTTCATTTTTATCTTTTGTATAGATGTATTTCAGACAGCATATCTATTATATTCTTCATCTATCATATTCACAATCAAACTAACCATGTTGTGCTGGAGATAGTCACACCAAACTACAGATTGGCTCCACTTTAGATTTGTGATTACCAAGCAAAAGCAATATCAATGAGGCCTGGCAATTCTTCTGTATTTCTCAGGTTTATTTGCTTGGTCACACACAGCCTATGACTTATTTCAGACTTTTACAACTTTTTACAATTTCTGACTTCTCTAATTCCTAACTCCACTGTTATAACCTTGACACTTTCTCTTATTGTGTGCATCACAGGAGTGATCAATCAGGCTCCTATACATAGCTTCATTCTCAGTTCAGTCCATAGTCACAGAGGATCTATAATCTCATGTTTGCTTAATTGCTTCCATATATATATTCCTGTACATTCACAAATAAACTTTAGTATATGATCTGTTCATTATGCTTACTGTTTAACCATCAAAATTTAAAACCAAACCCTCTGAACTCACATTGTTTATAGAATATTTTTAAATGCAAATAAAACTTTTTGAAAACCCCAATTTGGTGAATTAAGAGCAACATTCAGAATAATCACTAACTCTTTTCAGATAGTGCCATGTTTTCCATTCCATGCCCTGTTTTGCTTTATTTTTATCTAATTATTTCTGTTGTCAAAGATTTTTTTTTTACTCATACCTATGCTCTCTTCTATTCTTATACTTTACATGTTTTTAAAGTAATCTCAATCACTGTATTTTTAAGTCCCATCAGGTTATGATGTACATAACATACTCTCTATGATTTAACTTAATTATTTCTCATCAGTGCTTGGATTTTCTAAGACAAAAATAAAACAAACATATTGTCATCATTTTCCCAAAACTAAACTCAAGTTAAACTTCAAATATTACATACTGGTTTCAGCTTTATCATCTCTTGAATCCCTCAAACATGGATCCAGATAGACATGCCAGAAAGAGAATTTCTATTATCTTTCCCATTTGATGTATCTAACAATATCAAGACTTTTATTAAACCATTTGTGATGAGGCATGACTGGAATCAGAGTGTTAGGGAGGCAGAGACAGAAGAACCTTGATGGCTACAGATGTTCCTCACACTTAGAGCATTTACATACCACGTGCAAGACAATGAGTCCATTCTTTAGTACAAAAAAGAGAAAACCAGAAAAGATATAATGAAGTTGCTCCAGAATTGAATTGTTTTCTCTCTATTTCATGATATCCAGTTTAGAACAAAATACTAATATCATTCATCTGCAGTACTTCAATAGCTGTGAGTGAGTCAGCTTCTTGATTGCAGCCAATGAATTTCAAAGATATGAACACTGACCTGCTATTTACCTTAAATATTTCAATACTTTTTACTGCATCACAAATAATGATTTAGACATTATTCTGATTCTTTAGATGAACTACATATACATTACATTCTCTGTTTTCATTATATATGTGTGTGTGTGTGTGTGTATGTGTGTGTGTATGTGTATATATATACAAATTGTGGTCTTTTGCCTTTGAAAATGTGCCATTGTTTATTAATACTCTAATCTGCTAATGTATCTAAACTACCTTTCCATGTGTCCTTACCCTGGAGAACACTTTACATTGTTATAAATAAGCAACTCTCTTCCTATTGCTTCTACTCTTTCCTATCTTTCTTGTCACTCTCCTCTTCTTTTTCTTCTATACTTTTTACTGTTGTTTTGATTTTTTTTTTTTGAATTTGAGTCTCAATCTGTAGTCTAGATGGACATCAAAATCAGGGAAATCCCTGTGCCTCAGCCTCCAAAATTCTGGGATTGCAAGCGTATTATGATGATATTTTACTTGTACTGAAATGTGATTTTATTTGTATGTTAATAAATAAAGTTGCCTGGGGGTCAGAGCTAATAGCAAGCCATAGCAGAAGTCTGGTAGTAGTAGCACATGTCCTTATTCCTGATCACATGATAGGCAGATCTCTGTGTGTTCAAGGATACCACCAGCATGGAGACACACGCCTTTAATCTCAATACCAACCATAGAAGACCTGGAGGTCTGTATAGATGGGCAGTGATGAAGAGGTCATGTGGTTGGGTTTACAACCAATGAGAAGGCAGAATAGAAAGTCAATAAGAAGGACAAACACACAGGAAGTAGGTCTCTTGTGGAGGGAAGGACATGAGCGGCAGTGAAGGGTAAGGTTTTTAGAGTTTAGCTAATACTCTGACCTCTTGGGCTTTCATCTCTGCATTGGCTCTGTGTTTCTTATTTGACAAGATGGTTACATCTACATCTGGCACCCAACATTCATGGTATGAATTCAAGAAAAAGCTACTTGCCTGTGGCCTTGTGGGCCCCTACTCAGACCCAAGCTACCCTCAACCAGTTGTGGTGAAGCACACTGGTTGGATTTGCTGAAGGGGGCTGAGGCAGGGGGATCCCGAGTTTGAGGGTGGCCTAGGAAGCTTCCTAAGGAGAAGCTTTGGCCAGGGCCTAGCCACAAACTTTTGTGGTGGGGACCATGGAGGCAGCAGCTGCTTCTCTGAGTTG
Source organism: Peromyscus aztecus (assembly GCA_902168405.1). Classification (NCBI taxonomy): domain Eukaryota; kingdom Metazoa; phylum Chordata; class Mammalia; order Rodentia; family Cricetidae; genus Peromyscus; species Peromyscus aztecus. The sequence goes on along the minus strand of CABHPQ010174102.1, from coordinate 40,191 downwards.
CTGGCTCCTTCTCATGGTGTTGGTGACTGTTGCTGCTACCTGGGACAAAGGGTTTACTGCTGCTTGTTCAGAGAAAAATTGCCAGGACCATCATGTTACAAGGAAGCATCGGCAAAGGTCAGTTTGGAAAAGTTTGTCAAGACAAACGGTTGGGAGAAATTGCTGTGAAGATATTCTCTTCTAGGGAAGAACATTCATGGTTCCGAGAGACAAACATTTATCATACTGTGAGTGCTCCAAATCACAGGGAAAAAAAAAGTCTGCAGGGAACCACTACCACACCTCACAGTGACTTTGAAATCTTCAAAAGGATGACAGGACCCCACAACGATGATTCCACATGAACTATGATAAGGCCATTAAACTGATTAACACCACCAAAAGATTGACTTTGGACAACAAACTACTCAGGACAATTTTGAGATGGCTAGCTGAGATGATCCAGCCTGACAGACTACTTGAACAAGGACTTGAAACAAGCCCTGCACTTTCTCATTATGCAGCGAATGGACAAATGATACAGAACTTGACAATTAACCCAAAAATTTCTTTTCATGATTCCCTAAAGATGTCTTCACCCCCAGAAAGCAGGAAGTAAATTTAAGAAAATGACGCCCACATTCCCAAGAGGTGGGATGGGAGGTTTTTGGTCATTTGATGAGTTTTGGATATTGTCATTGTTTACAATGGTTGGTTATAAGTTGTTAATTATTAATGGTCAGGAAAAAAGCTGAACAAAGAGATTAGCTTCAGAGTTTTTGTTTGAAAAAAAAAGAAAAAGAAATATAAATATGAGGTAGATAAATGAATCTACTCTGAGAAAAAAGATGAAGAAATAATAGGATAAATGGGTAGATGATTGAATCTACTCTAAAAAGAAAGGGGAAGATATAAAAATGACAAAAGGTAGATTACTGAATCTATTATGAAAAGAAAAATACTTTTAAAAAGGAACTACTTGTTTTAAATAAGATAAATAATGAAAATTTTTTGTCTGAGTTTATCAAATGTTACTGGACTGGACATTGTTAACATATATAATGGAGTTTTTTGTCTGAATCTGTCAAATGTTAATGGACTAGACATTGTTAATGTAATTTTTGACTGTATATATTGTATATACTTATTGGATAGTTTTTTTGTATTAGTTATAAGCTTTCTTTAATTTTAGACAAAATAAGGGGAAATGTGGTGGTATTGTGTTCCTCAAAACATTGTGCACCCTAATAAACTTATCTGGGGTCAGAGAACAGAAAAGCCACTAGATACTTAGTTAGGCAGTGGTAGCACATGCCTTTAATCCTAGCATTCCAGAGGCAGAAATCCATGTGTTCAAGGATACAGCCAAGCATGGTGACTCACGTCTTTAATCCCAGGGAGTGATGGCAGAAAGCAGAAAGGTATATAAGGCATGAAGACCAGGAACTAGAAGCATTTGGCTGGTTAAGCTTTCAGGCTTTCGAGCAGCAGTTCAGCTGAGATTCATTCTGGCTGAGGACTGAGAAGCTTCCAATCTGAGGAAACAGGATCAGCTGAGGAACTGGCGAGGCGAGGTAGCCGTGGCTTGTTCTGCTTCTCTGACCTTCCAGCGTTCACCCCAGTAACTGGCCTCAGGTTTGACTTTATTAATAAGACCTTCTAAGATTCCTGCTATAGTGTAGCTTACTAGAACTGGTCCATAATGTTTCTTGAGTTTTTATTTATTCTACAGCATCATGTTTAACATGCTGTATCAGTGCTTTAATCTACTCCTTCCAGGCTGCTGAAATCCTTCGTTTTGTGCTTTGAAGTTGTCTGCTTCTATTTACTAGGGTAAGTCAAGACCAATCTCGATACATAGTTCTTTGTTTCCTTTTATTGACTAAAGAGCTGACTGCTAAAAAAAATAGTTTGGGGATGTGGAGATATGACAATACTCATCATGTATTAGAACATAATTTTACACCTCTAATTAAGAAGAAAACTTGAGTATGAATAAAAATTCAGTTATGGATTCATTCCTTTGTTCAATAGCTTTATTATTTTACATGTAAAGCACAATAAATAAGTTGATATGTGCACAAATAATTTATGTATGAAGACTTAAAGTGCCAGAGCAGTGCTTGGGGATGAATTTCTTCTAATCAAACAGCTCAACACTGATCCTTGAGTGAATATGCTCTCATTTTATGCAGTCTACCCATTCTCCCTTGATACGTTATCATCAATGATCATTACTCTATTAGCTTTCTCATGGAAATACTTTTATTATTTATCTTAATGAAAATGTACTCTCATTCTTACATTTCTCCTATTCAAATTTGATGCACAAGTTTCTCTTAACCCCTAATTTTCTACATTGGACCTTTATATATTTCCCCATGTCAATGTGACTAACACTCAGTAGTAAGATTTCTAGTACAAATTTGAACAGTCATTTCAAGAAAGTTTTGGCAAATCTAGTACTTCTTTCCATATTTGTAATCTGCAGAACTAGGAATGCCTAACTTAAGAAATTTACACATAAAGTTTGTTCTCAAGGTATCTGAATATTGCTAATTACATACTTAATATCACAAGCTTATTTAATGATGATGAATGATTTTTATCAGAATGCCAATTTTTCATGAACATAAATAAGTAAGAAATGTGGATAAAGCTTATTCCAACAGTAAATTAAATATGCATGTTTCCATAAATTCATTAGAAAAGTCTCAGCTATCACATAAACATACATAATTTTAGGAAATTTAGGAATCAGTGGGAGAGGGGTTTCTCTGAAGGAGCTGTGGAAGGGCTGTTGTGGGTGCTGACTATAAGCTCTAAACTTTAGAAATGATGTACGTACTTTTTGTCTAGATAAGAGAATCTTTTAATAGAGATAGTGATAATAATTAAGAGTAAGAAGTAGAAAAAGATGAAAATAAGATATGTGAGTTTGTAAAAATTCTGTCTTGTTAGATCTGTGTTAAGAAATCTTTAGGTGTTTACTAAGTTAAATATATGCTAATGGTAGCCCTATATAAGTTTGTAAAATAGATCCATAGAGTTCTTTTAAAAATATAAGCTTGCAAGAAGAATCTAAGGTAGTCCTAAAACATACAGTAATAAGCTTGTAAGAGGTAAAGATACTAGTTGTAAATGTAAGTTTAAATAAGAATTAAGAAGATGGAATGAATATAAGAAGTATATAAGAAGTAATAAGAAATATATCTGCTAAAGTAGTTCCCCACAACTGAGATCTGTGGAAAATCAATGCAATACAGAAAACCTGAGCTAACGTCAAAAATAGTGTGGTTTACAATACTATTGTACCTAGAAAGGTCTCTGTCTGTGAGAACAAAAGTTGCAGAGACGCTTGTTTGAACTAAAATTATTAACTGCAAACAGTTTCAGTTGTAAATCGTCTCTTCATATTTGGAAGTGAAAGCCTGATACTAGAATTTATTTTTTTTTGAACTTCTTGAACTTAATGAGAAAACTACAAAAAGATTTTGGTTATGGATTTATCATATTTGGAAGGCTAGTATCAGAATTTATCATTTGAATTTTGAGACTTAAGAAATGAAATGCACAATAGAGATTTCATTGCAATGGGACAATTTCGAGTTTATAGTAATGACCTAGGAACTGTATGCTGGAACTGGGTTAAAAATGGAAATGTTTAAATGAAGAAATTTATTGTTTCTACTTTGACTCAGGATGCAGTTTTGTGTATGCATATATGCTGGTGATTCATGTATTGCTCTATGTTAAAAATGCAATAGCTCTGTGGAAAAAATAAATAAATAAATTTAAAAAAACAAAAAAAAAGAAATTTTAGGAAAAAATCAAACTTCCTTACTATTCAAGAGTTTGCCACAAGGATATTTATTAAACAATAATATCAATCTTCACAGAAATAAGAAAGGTAATTAAGAAATTTATTTTGTGATGGGTGATGTCATTCTGTATGCTGTGAATATGTGTTGCTCTGATTGGTCGATAAATAAAGCTGTTTGGCCAATGGTGAGGCAGAATAAGGTTAGGCAGGACATTCTAACTAGAGAGAGAGGAAGGAAAAAGACAGAGCAGGGAGACACTGCTAGCCTCTGCCAGGAGAAGCAAGATGTAAAGATGCTGGTAAGCCACAAGCCACGTGGCAAAATATATATAGAAGTGGGTTAATTTAAGATATAGGAGCTAGCTAACAAGAAGCCTGGCATGGCCATAGTTTAAAAATAATATAAGCCTCTGTGTTTATTTGGGTCCAAGCAGCTGTGGGACTGGAAGGTGAGAGATATTTGTCCTGATTTTGGGGCTGCAGAACTGAGCAGGACACAGGAAATCTTTCAGCTATAATTCTGAGCTACAAAATTTCCTTAATATCCAAAAGCAATGTTGAAAAACAAAAAGACCAAAGTTAAAGGCATGATATCTGAGTTCAAAATATACTACATAACCCTTTATAACTAAAATACAATCATCATGACCAAAAATGATAAGTAAAATAACAAGTTCAGAAATAGTCCTAACATTTAGAGTCAATTGATTTTTTTTTTTTTTTTTTTTTTTTTACAAAAAGGACCAAAGAACCAATAGTGGGGGAAATAAGTTTCTTTAATGGTGATGGAGAAACTGGATGTCCATATGTAGAATGAAAGTGCATCTAAACTTCTCATACTTACAAACATCAACTCAAAATGGGTTATTGTGGCTTAAGTTTTCCTGCCTGGCCCACAGTCAGGATAAATCTCTTTCACCTGCCAGTCCCACAGCCGCTCAGACCCAACCAAGTAAACACAGAGACGTATATTGTTTACAAACTGTATGGCCGTGGCAGGCTTCTTGCTAACTGTCCTTATAGCTTAAATTAATCCATTTCCATAAGTCTATACCTTGCCACATGGCTCGTGGCTTACCGGCATCTTTACATGTTGCTTGCCCTGGCGGCGGCTGGCAGTCAGTCAGTGACTCCTTCTGCCTTCCTGTTCTTTTTATTCTCTCTGTTAGTCCCGCCCATACCTCCTGCCTAGCCACAGGCCAATCAGTATTTTATTAACAACACATTTGCCTTACAGAACATTCCCACAGCAGGTTATAGACTTGAATGTGTGGCCCCACATTATGAAACTATTAGAAGAAAACATATAAGAAACACTTGAAGGCATTTTCTTGTGCAAAAATTTTTGGGATAGTATTTTATAAGCACAGAGACAAGAAACAAAAAAATGGCAAATAGAAAAATGTATTGGTGTCAAACTATTTAATCTTCTATATAGCAAAGAACACACTTAACAGAGCTAAGGGATAATGTACAGAATTTGGAGAAGTATTTGAAAACTATCCTCTCACAAGACATTGTCAAATTTTATAAAGAACTCAAAAACTCAATAGTAAATAAACACACAGTCTGATTTAAAATTGACCCAGACAGACATTCTGAAGAACAAAACCTCTGCACAATGTTTATTCCCTGTATTGGCTTTTATCACAAGACAGCAAATCCATTCTGGCAGGCATACGAAGAAAGACCACTCTCAGAGACTTTCACTACAAATATAGAGTAGTATGGATGTTTGGAAGTAAATATAGAAGTCTCTCACAGAACTTAAACTAAATTGTCGTTATAGATCAGTCAGTTCCTTAATACCCCAAAGAAAATTGGCACACCATTGTTTTTATAGCACTTCACAGAGTATCCAGTGTATTAAATTATCCTCAATGTCCATTAATAGTTGAACAGATTTTAAAAATTCATACATACAAACATTAAAAACTATGAGACCATACACAGCACAATTTCCTATTTTAAAAGCTTGATTAAAGTGTTTCTTTTAAGTTTTCTTCTATTAATTTCTTAAAAGAAGGGTAGATATTTACCTCTATAATTTGTTGTTTTGGTTTGTAAGTGATGGAAACTTTAGATATATAGGGAAGGGAGAGGTGGCTTAACAGGTACATTCTCTTAGTTAGGTAAAAATATTAGTTATAGTGTTCTACCACACAACAGGATGGATAGAGTCAGCAAGAGTCCCATGTTTATCCCAATAGCTAGCAGATAGAATTGTGAATGTGAGCACAACAAATAATTGCACTAGGAAAGTATATAGTGTCAAACAATCATGGATAGAAGTTTCTGTAAGTGTGGGCCAAATGTTCTTACTTTATTTAAAACTGAAAAAAATAAAAGTAATTAAAATAAAACTGACCAATATAAAAAATACTATTTGAACTAGTAGAGGAGATATTTAAACATCTGTGAGGTCAGTCACACTCAATCATAAATATTCCCCACTCTCTTGAGGTCTCTAGTAAATAGCTCTTTAATTCTATATCCACCCATAGATAGGCCTTTGCACTAAGATTTTTCACCTGAAACTAACTGAGTAAATTCTCTCCTAAGAACTTTCCATGGCTGGCCAATTATATAAACTAGTAAAACCAACAGCATATAAGCCTATACAGGGAAGAATGGCTTAGCCAATGAAGCAAAAATAACTAATTTGGATAATACATATTCTATCATTACTCTCCTGGCTATGATAAAAAAAAACCTTGACAAAGGGCATTTTAAAAGAAGAAAGGGTTTATTTCGGTTTACAATTCTAGATCACAGTCTATTGAGGGAGAGAATTTAAAGCAGGCACTAAAGGCAGGAACTTGAAGGCATGTTTGCCCTATACTTGACATAGTATTGGCTCTGTGTACACCAGGAATCATTGAGAATACTGATATCCAGCTGACTTGCAGGCCAGCTTATACTCCGCTTTCTTAGATAATCCAAACCCATCTCCTTAGGGATGATACCACACACAGTGGGTTGGATCCTCATGCGTCGGCCAAAAATCAAGGCAACCCTTCACAGACATGCTCATTGGTCAGTGTGGTTAAAGCAATTACTTAATTGAGGCACTCCTCTCAGAAGATTCTACGCTTTGTCAAGATTACAAGTAAAACAAACTACGACAAAATGGTTTTCTCTCTCTCTGTCCCTCTCTTTCACACACAGTGACTAAGTAATTAATTATATATATTTTATATAATAAATAATTTGTGTCTCATTTTATATTTCTTTTAATGTGAAATATTTAAAGACCCTTGTGTTGAATTGTTTTAGTCTAGTCTCCAAAAGAAATAGTGGTTTTAATTACCCAATGGTAATAACTTTTTTTGATATCTTTACCATTTATTTCTTAAAATCTTATTCAAAATATTAAATAATACAATTTCAGATATGAAAAAAACTACTGCGATAAAACAGTCCAGGTCTATGTGACTATGCTGCGCATCCTTCAGACAGTCGACTGTCCCTGAAGGGGAGGACAGTCCTGCCTCTTCAGTGGCTGCTGGCTCACCTGGGCTTTACTGAGCACACAGCAAAGGCTGCGCTTTCTAGAGAGTTGTAATGAAGCTTGGTAGTCAACCATGGTTCAAATCACACATTTACATCCTGATCAACTCTAAAAAATAGGCTACTGTGAAATACAGTAATAATTCCAGTTGCTGGGGCAGGGCAACATACTAAAACGTGGCAGGAGTCTGAATGTCACTATGCACAGATGGGTGTGTAAACTTTCTTCAGATTATCACTTTAACTGCAGGAGTGAGACACAGCATCATTTAAGTGATAATAGCCTCTAAAGTCTCTTCAACTTTCTGTGCAGCAAGAAACAAACTGAAAAACTCTGATCTAAGTTTTTAAACTCTGCTCACCACCTGAACCCTTGGAACTTGTGCTAAAATCAAGTGCTGACTAAAAGCAACCATTGTTTATGGGTTAAATATTCTACCAGGTTCTACCCTAAACTTCATTCAGTAATCCAAACCAAAAACTGCTATCTAGCTAACATTTCAGCTGTGTTCACTGGGAATTGCAGTCTATTTTGCAAGACTTCCTAAACAAGTTTAATGTGTGATTGGTAAAGCAGCAGTCACATTATCATACACTTTTAAGTGCCTAAAAACATCCATAGCAGTTTTTTTTTTAAATAATTACATTTATTTGCTATGTGTGTATAAGCACGTGTATGGAGGTGCACAAATGCGTGGCACACACGTGGAGGTCAGAAGACAACCTGCAAGAATCCACTCTCCCTCTGCCACTCAGGTCCTGGGGACTGAACTCAGGGTCTCAGGCTTGGCAGCAAGCGCCCTCACTGGCTGAGCCCACCTTCCCATCCATCTTCCAATGCAGTTTTGAGAGAATGGAAAACGTGTTACTTTAAAGCAAAGCATTATAATCACAATATCCTTGTACATTAAAGTTTGGTACCACACACACACACACACACAAAGAAATGTGTTTGAAAATATGCTATCTGCAAGTGGATGGGGCGGCCACACCTGTAGTACCAGCACTTGAGAGTCCAAAGCAAGAGAACCCCCTGTTCAAGGCCAGCCTAGGACATTTAGTGAGACCCTATCTCAAAAATTAAAAACAGAATTAAGGAAAGAGGAAAGCGGCATTTGGATGGTAGCAGTGATGAAAACAGCAGTGCTGGCCCTGGGAGACTGCAGCTCTGGTCTGGGGTCTTTCAAAGAGGAGGACACTGCTGCAGAGGCACGATGAAGGGAAATAATAACACCTACACAAAAATATACAGTAACGTTTAACTCACAGTTCCGATACCTGATTGAATCTAGCGCTAAAGAACAGATTACAAAATTAGATACTCCTTATTTGTGACATTTAGTTCCCAAAGCACCAAGGCCAAAGAGAGTGCCCCCTCTTAGTTAAGTATCACTTGCCTGTGGCAGAATTCTGCATGACATCATATAAAAGTCAAGCAAACAAAATGACAGAAGAAGCAAACTCCAGTCACAGTGCTTTAGAAAATATAATCATTGGTGATCTTCAGGGAAGGCATGGCCTCATTCACATTCTGGTCCAGATAATGGTACTCCACTGTTTTGGAACACAGGCCATCACGCCACTTCCTGCTTTGAACTAGGAGGAAAATCTTCCTTTTGTTGTGATACGCAACGCACACAACAGCTGCACAGAAAGCGAGGATGAGGAGGTGAAAGAAGAAATGGCTGTCCTCTCGGTTTGGGGGTGGGAGCTTCACCACCTTCACCGAGTCCTCGAATAGCTCAAAGTGCCTGTCGGCTTTGCTCAGCTCTATGTTTAGATTATCATCAGGCTCCTCGTCCCGGGGGTTGGTGGTCCAGTCATAGTCAAGCTCTCCGTAGTCGTCACTATTGTCCAGAGTGTCTTTGACTGTGGCTGGGGAACTGTTGAGGGCCAGAAGATCCTCCTCCTCCATGCTGGGATCTTCATGGCCATCAGCCTCGTCCTGGGACACAGAAGGAGAAGCAGAGGGGGTGGGTGCCACAGAGGTGCCTCCATTTTTCTCTGTACCGGCTGGGGGAGGAACAGTGGTGCTGATCTGGGAAATAGAAGGTTCGGTGTTGTTTCCAGCTGTCAGCACAGCTGGAGGAGAAACAGTGGGGTCGTGTGGAGTGTTCTCTGGAGTATCAGAGCACAAGACCAGCGGGAGCTGCAACACTAGCACCAGCGACAGCGCCAGCACGCCGAGGCCCCGGGCACCTGGCCCAGGAAGCAGCTTCTCTCGCACAGCCCGGCTCATTCTGCCCAGGGCGGCAGCGGCCATAACGGACTCGGTCCCGAGCCTGCAGGTAATAACTTTTAAAAGAACAAAGTATGTTGAACCTTTCACCTTGTCAATCAATATTTAAAAAAAAAATTTTGGCCAATGAGATGACTCAGCAGATAAAGTTGCCTACTGTCAAGGCTTATTTTCTTAGTTCAATCCCTGGAACCTGCATGGTAGAAGGAGAAAACTGATTCCCATCAATTTTCTTCTCACCTTTACTCAAATGCTTTGGTTCACATTCTCATAAACATACACACAAGTATACCAAAGGGAGCTGTTGGTGAGATTGCTCAATGGGCAGTAGTGCTTGCTGTCAAGACTTATGAGCTTAGCTACATAGTGGAAGGAGAGAGATAAACAATTCCCACAGATTATCCTCTGCCAACTACATTTGACCCAAAGCACATAAACCCTTAACACAATAATAGAATATATTATATGTGTAAATAGATAGATAGATAGCTAGATAGAAGATAGATGATAGATAGATGCAAAGTTTAAAGTTTTAAAAATAACCAAATTTGTCACCATACCATTAAAGAATAATTAGTCTCACAAATTTTACTTTAGAGACTCCCATTCATACTTTACAAATCATTTAACTCTGATAGTTTTCATCATCTGAAGGTTTTCCATTTGTATCAGAAATAGTCTATAGAGCAAAGGGACAATTATATTATAATTAACATAATAAATAGAGCACAGGTTTGTATTGAGAAGGTAAAATGGCTTTCATGTTTCCAGATGACTACTTTGGAGCTAGAAGTTGTATTGAAGCAGAGGTGTAGGATACAAACAGGGGTTATAGAAAAAAGTTTTCATCTATTTGGTTTTTATTTGTGGGGGTGATAGTCGGGGAAGTGTATTAGTTCCCTATTATTTGCTACTGGGACAAATGATCTTCAATTGAGTTTAAGCAGTACACATTTCTTCTCTCAAGGTTCTGGAGGTCAGAAATGAAATTGGTTTCATAGGGTAGAGACCAACGTGTAAGTGAGGCTTTTACATTCTGACATTCTGATATCTGCACCTCACTCTTTCTGACTTGTAAAGGGTGACATCACTCCTCTCAATGATTGACTTTTCCACTTCTGTGTTGGAATATCTATTAACTATTAGCAGGACTGTATTGAAGGCAGTTTGGAAATATAGGGTTATTGCTAGAGTTTTCCTGCCTGGCCCACAGTCAGGATAAATCTCTTTCACCTGCCAGTCCCACAGCCGCTCAGACCCAACCAAGTAAACACAGAGACTTATATTGCTTACAAACTGTATGGCCATGGCAGGCTTCCTGCTAACTGTTCTTATATCTTAAATTAATCCATTTCCATAAATCTATGCCTTGCCACGTGGCTCATGGCTTACCCGCATCTTTACATGCTGCTTGTCCTGACGGTGGCTGGCTGGCAGTGACTCCTTCTGCGTTCCTGTTCTTTCTTTTCTCTGTTAGTCCCGCCTATACTTCCTGCCTAGCCACTGGCCAATCAGTGTTTTATTAGCAACACATTTGCCATACAGAACATCCCACAGCATAGGGTAACTGTTCAATCTCAAAATTCTTTATCAACTCATATATGAAACATCCTTTTCCTGTTTCAGGTAATATCCAGTGTCCCCTGGTATTAGCAGATAATAGATGTCTCCAAAGACTAACCAGCCTCTCGCAGATGTGACTTATCTGTCAGCTGAAGTAGGAGAGAGTTTGTTTCACCTCAGAGATTATAGTCCATCACTGAGTATAATCAAGGCAAGAACCTAGAGGCAGGAATTGAGGCAGAGACTATGAATGTCATACTGCTTACTGACTAGCTCCTCCAGCCTTCCTTGGTTTGCTTTCTTAATTGCTGTTATGGAACCACATATCAGTGGATACATGCAGAGAACACTTCAGCACCCAAATCTCAGGGTGCACTGTGGGAGAAGGGACTGAAAAATTATAAGATCCATAAGATCAGGGTGATTTCTCTGAGTTTGCCTCCTAATATTACCAGAAGCTACACCCATAAAGTCTCATCCACATAACTGTCCAAATGTGAGCTGAACAGGAATGAAATGGACATGCCAAAGTGGAGATCTTTCTTTAAGACAACACTTTCCTTCATGGTCTGAGATTATTATATAATTATACCATTTCTCCCTTCCTTTTCCTCCCTGCCAACCATCCTCTATCCTCCTTCTTGCCCTCTTCCCAATTCATGACCTACTTTTTTATTAGTTGCTGTTAAATAATGTAAGTATACATATTCCTGAAAACAGAAATACAAACTGCTTAGTTTGCCTTCTCATACATCTGTGCATCTCTGAGACCTTATATAAGTTCCTAAGATTTGACCAGCTGCAGAGTCATGCTTGAAAGTGTCAAAGTTTTTACTATGAGCATGAATTTGACTTCTAGAGTACTAGGTGCTTTCTGGGGGGAGGGGGTAGACTTAAGAAGGCTATTCTGAATCTCTGGGGGATGGAGGATAAAAAGGTTGGTAATAGATTCTGATTAATATTAATATTCTGGTAATATCTCAAATTCTTAGGACATAACATTCCTACTTCTCATGCTTGAGATACAATCATAAAAACTCACAAATGCCATGCACTAATGTCATATCTTACGAGATGTATGGTTATAACCTTAGATGTAGAAATTAGAATTCTTTACATACTCTCTGATTTAAGGAAACATCAAGCTCTGAATAGCTATTTTTAAAGTAGTGAAACACATTGGAAATAGGTCATGCTGTACAGGCAAAATGCCACTTCTGTCTAACATGTTCCACCCCTTATCTTTGAAAATTTTGTCATTATCTAATAACTTAGTAATGAAAAGACACAATAGCACAGTAGACACTGTTTCTAATGTGTTATTCTTCCATCCTTTCCTATAACTGATTAACAAGGAAAAAGTAAAAGGTTAATTTTCTAATTACATGCTTCCCTGCGGTAAATTATGCATGCTACCACATTCATTGACACACTATAATGGGCACTTTATGGAAAAGTGATTTCCTCTGAAGCTAGAACAATCAAAAGTATATTTTTAGGAAATAAGTAGGCAGCAAGCAAACAGTGAAAAGACATAATTCTATCAAAAAAGTGTTTATGAACAACTTTTTCCTTTGAAGCAAACTGTAGTGTTCACAAGTCACTCACTCAAACCAGACAAGTCAAGAATAAGCCTGGGTCATACCTGGCTCTAATTCTTCCTCACTCATTAGATATAATCTTATATATCTAAGGATTGGTTTATTCACTAATAGATGGAAAAGATTATAGTGAGTCTATAATTAAATTCCAAAGTGTGGTAATGTATACATAGCAATGAATGCATTTTCTGGCACATATTGACTTCTTGATACATGTAAATGCGACAGTGAGTCACGAGAAAAGTTAAAAATGCTACAATGAATTGGATGTGTTAAGGAAGTCCTTAATTAGAAGTATATATATACATATATATATATATAGAATAATATATAGTAATATTATAATATATACATATATATAAGACCCTTCTGAGACCATATATCTATTTTGTTTATTGTTTTTGAGGAAAGACTGTAAGTCTTAGAGACAAAGATTAAAAAAAATTTACATGATACTTTCATTTTTGAGTTCATAGCATTTAAGTTGAAATATGAGCAATTTTTATGGCTAAACTTTTGCACATATTGTGACAGCTTCATCATGCTCAAGGTTTGAAAGCAATCTGTTGTTTACATATTTCCTTTTGTGTTTGTACTTGATACTTAAAATTGAGTAGGGTCACTTAAAATGAGATCAAGCTTCTCATCATATTTTAAATATACAGCTACATTTTATCTATATATATATATATATATATATATATATATATATATATATATTATGCTATTCAGCACATTTCAGGCTTATTCAGCCTTTATATCCAATAAGCAACAATTTTCCACTCTTTCTTCCTAGCTCTTGGCAACTATTTCTAGTTTCTATGAATTTGTTTATTCCAAGTGCTTTTTATAAATGGAAAAGCTTCCTGACATTGGTTTTGGCAATGATTTCTTGGATTTGACACCAAAAGCTCAGGCAATGAAACCAAATATAGACAAGCAAAACTATATCCAACTCAAAAGCTCCTTCACACAAAAGTGAAAAATCAATAAAGTAAAAAGACAACCTACAGAATAGGAGAAAATGTGTGCAAAACATCTTTCTGATGAGTGGTTATTAATAAAAAAACAACAACAACACTATAAAACCTACAGTTCAGTAGAAAAGAAGCAACCCAACTTTATAGTGGTAAGGGATATAAGTAGAAATTTATCCAAACCAAAAAGTAAAACTGACCACAAATATAGGAAAGTCTGTTTCAAATCCTCAGTCCTTGGGAAAAGACAAATCAAGGTCCCCCTCAATAAGTCATATCACACCTTGTAAGATGGTCACTATCATACACTAATATACACACACACATACACACATGTATATATGTAAGTATATATGAATATATGTATGTATATACACATATAAAATGTGTTTAAATATTTAGAGTCAAGAAAATTTCTGAAGCTAGTAATGCATATATAAGCCTTTTGGGGAGGCCTCCCAAATTAAAAGTAGATATATCTAACTCTCGATTTTTTTCTAGTTCAATTCATTTGCTTGAAAATTTCACGATGTCTTTTTTTTAAGTTTAGTAATACCTCATTGTGTAAATACATCACATTTTCTTTAGCCATTATTCTGTTGAGAGACATCTAGATTGTTTTCCACTTCTAACTATGATGTATAGAGCACCAGTGAATGTGGTTGAGCAAGAGGCTCTGTGCTAGGATGAAGCAGCCTTTGTATATGCCAAAGAGTGTCATAGCCTGATCTTGAAGTAGATTGATTCCCATCTTCCTGAAAAAGTCATTCTGAGTGAAGTAACCCAGACTCAGAAAGATGAATATGGTGTGTATTCACTCATATGTGGATGTTAGCTGTGAAGTCAATGGTAACCACGGTATAATCCATAGAATCACAGAGGGTAGATGTATAGTAACAGATTAGAGAGAACAGATAAGTCTCATTAGTAATGGGAAATAGGGTAGTTTTTGATAGATATCGGGGGGGGGATGTAATGGCATTTAAGGATAAACTGGGGAGGGGAAGAAGTTGGTATTGAAGGAAATACAGATTAAGATATTTGAAATTAAAGGGCATTTGAGAAGAACTTGGTAACCTAATGCAGGAGAAACTTCCTAAAATATGTACATATATGAAGGTGATCTAAATGATGTCTCCAAATAATGAGAGAAGCAGAGTCCCAGTTGGTCATCCCTTGACACCAAATGAAGCTTCTGGTATCAGAATTGGGTTATATCTAATTTAGTAGTTGGCCAAGTGGGCCCCATGGGAATCCTCAAAAGACCCAGGCTGTTGCCAAGGCTGTAGACTCTTCTCCACAAACTGACAAGGGCCCCTTGCTGAAGACAACACATACACAACTGATTGAACATACAGATGTGGAACTGTTGCCTACATATAGCCTTCATTCCTGTGTTCTTTGGTACACAAAGGTACTCTGCACACTTATCAAAAGAAAAGTCTAAACACTAAGTCTGTTACAAACCCTATGTCTACACAGGTGTCCTGTCTACAAGATATGCAGGAGTAATGGCGGCACAAAGCTGGTGGGAGTAACCAACCAATAAATGATTTTTCTTAAGGCCCACTCCATGAGATAGAACCCAAACCACTGTTTGAGTGACCAAGAACTAGGGACTAAATAGGCCAGGGACCGAATGTAAAACTTAAAAATACTGGTTTAAAAGAAGAAAAAAATATATAGTGATAAAATGTCTCCTAATGGTATTCTTCTATACTGACAGATTAATTAATGCCTTGTTCAGCCATCATCAGAAAACATTTCACCTAAGGCAGATGAAAACAAATATATAGATCCACAGCCAGGCATTATAAGAGAGTGAGAGGCATTGGAACACTCAGTCCTTAAAGGTATATCTCTATCAAATACTTTACCTCAGAGCTCAAGGAACCCCATGCAAGTGACCTCTAAATAAACATGAGCAAAGTGCATCTGAATTCACAGACAAATGAAGCACTGTGCACAGGGATTGTATGGGTTTGCACCAGGTCCTCTGAATAAATATTATGGCTTTCAGTTTAGTATTTTCGTAGGATTCCTGAGTGTACCAATGTGTGTGTGTGTGTGTGTGTGTGTGTGTGTGTGTGTGTATGTGTGTGTGTGTGTGTGTGTGTGTGTGTGCCAATGTGTGTGTCTTTGGTTCTTGTGCCTTCTCTTGGGCTCTTTTCCTTCTGTTGGATCATTTTGTCCAACTTGGATGTGATCGTTTTTGTTTTATCTTATATTTAATTTGTGAAATTAAAAAAAAATGAATGATTGAATAAACTTTGCCATTAGGGTAAAAGTTAACAAATGAACTGTTTTTTTATACATGATGAGAGAGGAAAAATAGTTTTTCTCCAGTAACACTGGGTATATATACCACTCTACAACAGGCCTCATATTCAGGAGTAGTTGAACAACCACAGTTTTTTGTTTTTGTTGTTGCTTGTGTGTGTGTGTGTGTGTGTGTGTGTGTGTGTGTGTGCTTTTATTTCATTGCAATTTGGTTTATTTGTTGTTTTTGTTTTTGGGGGGTATTTTATTTTGTTATCTTGGTTTGGGGGATGTTAGTTGTGGTGGGCTTTTGTCTGTTTTTTGAGGAAGAACTTAAAGTAGACTGGGTAGGTAAGGAGTGAGCATCTGGAAGGACTTGGAAGAGGGGAAGAATATGACCAAAATATATTTAAATTTAAATATTGTTTTAAACACAAAAATATAATAAAACCTATATATATTAAATAGTTCTGCAATTCCACTATGTGTGTGTCTGAAAGAATTATTTGTTCATTGTTGAATTATTACTAATCATCAATCACAGAAAGCAAAAACAAGTGCTTAGCATGATATGAGAGCAAGACCAAACAAGAATCATGCACCAAGGAAGAACATGTTAAGTATCCGAATCAAGCACAATAAAGAAAGGGGTAAATTAAAGCTTATAAAGAATGATTCCACAAGAGAAGCTCTGGATTGTTCTAGTTAAGTTCAGTTGACTTCAGAGGAAACAGAAAACCATCTGCTGATGTGGATAGTCCCTAACACCTACTCAACCCAAGCCTAGTCTCTCCTTATTTATGCAGAAAAGCAGAAAAAGACAGAATAGTGACTTGTTTGAAATCTAGAATAAAACTTTTAAAATCAAGACTTTACAACATTCACCTTGAGTTTCTGGGATTAAGTTAATTTCAGTGAGCAAAGGTAAACTGATCATCTCCTGTGAACATCTTATGGCTAGCCAAATTGTCATCAGATACTTATCCAGCCTTAATACATGGGAAGATTATTTGTGTTACTGCAACTTGATATGCCATATTTTATTGACACTCATGGAAGACCTGCCCTTTCCTAAACAGAGAGGAGGAGGACTGGAATTGGGTAGGAATAGGCCAAAGTTGGGGAGGGGATTGGTGAAGAGGAGAGAGGGGAAACCGTGGCCAAGATATAGAATAAATAAATAGTCAAATTTATTGAAAAAAATTTTCATATACTTCTTTTTTATAACTTTAATAGAATCTGCTAAATGAATAATTTTGTTTAATTTAGATTACAATTTAAGAAATACTATATACAAGAAACACAATATTTTTAAATATGTCCCCCAAAATTTTATTGAATATCTTCTCCCAACATAATCCAACTTTTTCTTAGTAAGTCATGACTTGAGAATAAGCTGGTGTCAATGTAGAGTAATAGCTCTTTATGTCATTGTGATAAGTAGTCATCCACCCAGCAAGCCTACAAACTCCTTTCCTTTTGTATGAACTGCTACTTTTACACTATTATTTTTTCCTTCTAAATTGGAAATCATTTAAATTTTTCATAAAATACATTTTGATATTCACACCTACTCCTGCTCCTCAGGAGTCTTCTCCACCTCCATACCTATCCAACTTCATATTCTTTCTTTCTCAAAAAAAAAATGTAAACTGAATAAGCAAAGTGAAAAAAAAAAAAAAAACAACCAAAGAAAACCAAGCATGGCACTGATAAACGTAACCTAGAACCTGAAACTAAATAAGTATAGGCCAAGGGGAAACTTACTACTGCAGTGTACTACTACATAATTCTTCTAAAGGCACATGGTAATAAATGGCATGTTATACCCATAGGGCAAAGCATCATTCAGTCCTCATCAGAGAAGTCTTTTTGAAGTAGGATTAACATACATGTATACAACTGACAATTTGAAGGGAGTGGGCAACTTTGAAACACTCAGCCCTAAATGTGCTTAGCAAACCCCTTTCCTCAAGGATTGATTCAGAAGAAGTCAATTAGACAGAAGTGGTGAATTACCCAAAGCAGTGTTTTCCTGACACATCAGGAAGAACATGCATGTGAAACCACAGGGACCATGACAGCATGCACATGGCCAGCATAGGTTCAAACCACACAACATCCCAGTACAGAGAGAGGAAGTAGTCACAAAATCCCACATCTAACCATGAAAATATTTGCAATTAATAATTGCTGAGAAAGGGAAAAATTGGTTTTCTCCAAAGCAGTGTCACTGAATATATCTACCACACTCCCAGACATGCCCAGGAGTGATTGGCCAAATGGACTCAATGTGGTTTTGTTTGTTTGCCTTCTTCTTGTTCTTGTTCCTCTTGTTCTTTTTCTTGTCTGTCTGTCTTCTTCTTCTTCTTCTTCTTCTTCTTCTTCTTCTTCTTCTTCTTCTCTTCTTCTTCTACTACTACTACCACTACTACTACTTCTCTTTTTTCAAGTGTGTCATTTTTTGTTTTCATAAAATAATATTATTGAATAAGTATTCCTTTTACCCTTTTACAGATGAGAAATTTAGGCAACACAATTAATAATTTAGCAAGCCTAGTAAGAGGAAGAAAAATATTGAATGTAGCCTGGTTGATTCTTGAATACATTTTTTTTAAATCTCTAAATTACATTATCTCTCCAGTGTAACATATTATCTTATGATTAATGAAAAGCATACAGTCTGTTTAGCGTATTACTATTGGAAATTGACTTTATGTAAGGTATGTCATTTAATTACAACCAAGGTACATGTTCCCCCATAGTAAATATAACATATTGTTCCTTAAAACCAATTAAAATATTCTTAGGAAATTTCACATTTTTTATATTATTCTAAAAACCCAAGGAGAAAATTGTGACTATGTATGTTCACACAATTTATATGGAATACATTATATTCAAATGTAAAGTCACAAACAGTCTCAGTTTCTTGGCTTTCATAGTAATGATCTCGCTACTATTAAATATTATTATCAGCTTGGATACCATGGTATAATAATATATTCTGCCTGCCTTGACAGACATCGAACTCCAGATGGAAAGAACATACTCAGGGATTTTCATTAAATAACCCTGTCCAAGAATGCCTCCAGAGTGACTCATATAAATGATGGGGAGAGTTTTCAAATTTGAGTTGATAAGAACCAAAACAACACACCACCGCCTGGCAGAATCAGTGAGTACGAGAGGTTGTTATCAGTCAGTTCATTCCCTATGGAGATGCTTCAGCCAAATCTGAAGCAAAAAAACTGGAATGTGTATTCGAGACAGCCATCTGCAGATTGTACTGAGCTGTTATCCCTTTGCTGCTGTTGCCTGAGTTACTATTTTCACCAGCAGGGATTATTTTGAGGCAGTCTCCATCTTCATATATTTTTGTTTTCTCAAATTCACTCACAGGCAGTGCCCACTTTAAGATGCAACGTGTTCTTATAAGCCAGGAACCCAAAGTAGATCTGTCAGGAAGAATTCGCGTGCACAGGCTCGAGCTGTGAATATGTTGATGTTTATCTGTTCAAACACAGGTGATAGTCACCAAAAATTGCCTGTGAGAGCAAAAACTATACTGCAGCCTTTTAGTGTTAGCATTGGATTAAATCAAAGCAAGGCAACAAAGACGGTAAATTTAAATTGTTATAAACCCAAATCTAAGTTCTCTCATAGAATTCTATTTTTAAATTTTATTTTGATTATGCCACGTATACCTCGTTGAACCAGCTTGTGTAGTTTAGGAACTTATCACCTAGCTATAGTAATATTTCATCCTTCTTTCCCCCCAGAGGACATTAGTATTTGCTTAAAAAATAATGTGGAAACTTAATTCTTGTGAATGAACCTGTCTTAACAATTACAAATTTTAATCCACAAAAATCCTAAGTTAGTATATTTCCTATTTACAGTCCTAATAACTCAAGTAAAAACAAAATAATCATGTAGAAACTCTATTATGTCCCCACAACAAGTAAAAAAAGCAAAATAAATGCCAAAGAGGTTAACGGAATCAATTTCATAAAACGAATATAGTCCTTTAATAGAATAGAAAGTAACTGTATTTTTTAAAAGATGTTAAGTTTGAATTAATAACAACAAAATAAAATTTCTAGCCAACATACTACTTGTGACATTTTAGAATATTCACTTTCATGATTAGAATAGGACAAAAATTATCAATTATAATTGATGTTCTACTCTAGCAGCCAGCCATAGCAAACATGACATGTGCTACTTAAGCTTCAAGGGTCTCTTAAGCAGCAGTGAACACAACATGCCTCATGACTTATGTGGCAGATACAGCAGGCCTCCCAGAACCCTAACTGTTTCATTAAATCATTATTTTATTTTTTTTCATAAACTGATTGCTTGAAACTCCAAATATTACTACGATAAACCCACTTTTATTTGCTCCATCCTTTAAATCCTTATTTTGTGCAGCCTTTGGTTTAAGCACCTGTCAATTATAATCAGTAATTTTTGTCCTATTCTAATTATGAAAGTGATTATTCTAATATGTTACAAGGAATATGTTGGGTAGAAATTTTATTTTGGTATTGTTAAATCAAACTTAACATCTTTTAAAAAAATATAGCAATATTTAAATATAGTACTTTTTTATTCATTTTACATACCATCCACAGATCCTCCTCTCATCTCTCCTCCTGCTCCCCTCTATTCCCCTCCCAGCCTTATTCACTCCTCCAGCAGGGTAAGTTCTGCCATGAGGGGACAGTTAAGCCTGGTATATTCAGTTGAGGAAGGATCAAATCCCTCTCTGCTTTATCAGGGGTGAGCAAGGTGTCTGACCACAGGTAATGGGATCCAAAAAGCCAGCTCATGCACCAGGGATAGATCCTGATCATACTTCAAGGGGCTCCTCAAACAGACCCAACTACAAAACTGTCTCCCGTATGCAGAGGATCTAGTCCAGTCCCATGCATGTTCTACAGCTCTCGGTCTAAAGTTTGTGAGTTCCTTTGAGCATGGTTCCATTATCTCTGTAGATTTCTCCATCATGATCTTGACCCCTCCTTGTTCATATGATCCCTCTTCCCTCTCTTCAACTGGACTGTCAGAGCTCAGACTGCTGCATGGTTGAGGATCTCTATATCTGCTTCCAACAATTACTGGATGAAGGCTCTATGATAACAGTTAAGGTATTCACCGATCTGATAATCAGTGTTGGCCAGTTCAGGCACCCTCACCACTTTTTTTTTTATTGGCTTTGCATTCAAGAAACAATAATAAACTGAAATAGAACATATTTTCGAAATATGTTAGTTACTTTAAGTTATGGGCAATTTGCTTCGTCACCACCAAATAACTTTCTCATGAGAAACCATCATCTACTGAGTGTGGAGGATCATAATATCTTTCTCAAGACAATTCAGTCTGTATATTTATTCTAGATACTGATTTAATATATTTTTCTATCTTTGAATGCCTTTTGTATTCCGGATTATATTCAATCAACTAGAGTCACCATAACAACCAGAATCTCATATTCAATGGTGAGAACTTCTTGGAACCAAGGGAAGAGGGAGAAGAGCATGCTTCTCTTTAAGATCACACAATGATGTCAAGCTCCCTGAAAATATATTTAGAAATCTTTTGATCTCAATATTAACATTGTAAGTATCCAAGGGGATTCTGGGATTCTCAGTAACTTGTCAAATGATATGAATAAATTGCACATGACAAAGAACAGAGAAAAAAAGATTTTCTACTCTCTTTTATTAATCACAAAGGGCTGTACTCCACTAAAGAAGAAAAAAGAATATATCCATATTACATTTATTTTAAGTAGATAATTTTATTTTAAAAAGTATTGTACTTATAATAGCTTCTGTCTAATAAAACAGATGGAAGTAGAAAAAGTACATTAAAGTTTGATTAAAAAATATTCAGGTTCTTTAAGGTAGATGAATGTCCTTCATTTCAGTATACCGCTTTTCCTCAGGGTTATTTGGAATTTGGTCCACCATCTCCTACAGAAACTATAATCCGTGCATACTCAAATTTGTATGTAATATAAAGTGTTTATTATTTGTATATAATCATTTATACACACACTCTCTTATACTTTAAATCTTCGCTATTGTTACATACAGCACATAATGCAATGGAAGCAATATGCAAATAATTGTTATTCTCTACACTTCAGGGAATAATGCCAAGGGAACATGCCAGTATGTTTATGTTACCTATTGATGGATTTTTTTCAAACTATTTTTGGCCTACTGCTGATTGAATCTGATGATACAGAAACCTGGTGACTGTGTGTGTGTGTGTGTGTGTGTGTGTGTGTGTGTGTAAAGAGAGAGAGAGAAAAACAAAGAGATACAGAGACAGAGATCAAGACACAGAGAAAATCTTTCATAAGACAGGGATACTTTTAAGAACTTAGATATTCACGACATGTCTCAGAATTTAGTTGCATAAAATGAGACATGAAACTTGAATATATTGTATTTTCTTTTAAGAGTTCAGATGCCATCAATAATTGACCAGAACAGCATTTTTGACTTTCTTTATTAAGACTACCCCAATTTATAAAGCATATGTATGTAGAACAAAAGGGGCATTGCAGGGGTGGTTGTCTGTGCTTTACCCTGAAGCACCACCCCTGGTATGTAGCAGGTATCTGCTTGGTACCTTACACCTGACACCACCCCCGGGGGGGCATGGCCTAGACAAGGACCCCTTAAGACTTGGGAAGAGTATGTGCTTGCTCTCTCTTAGCTACCTGGTGGTTTTGGATGCTGGTGCTGTGGATCAAGGCAGAGATCTCCTGAGATCTGTGGTAATCCATGCTCCATCCCTCCTGGATTCGGGGTCCAACTCAATTATTCTTGTTGTGAGTTAATCCCTAAATAAACTACTTTCACTTTCAAATAGACTTCTTGGAATTCCCCATTAGGGCATGACCATGGTTGGGGTTTGTTATACATGCCACCCTAAGAAATGTTTCTGAAGTGTGGAGAGGTGTGATGAACAGTGGAAAGCATAATACATAGCAAGACAGTAAAGACTGATATTATCTCTAGATTCTCATCTTCTATTTGTTGTTGTTGTAGGGAGAATCATTCTCCAGAAGAAAAATACTGAAGTGCTATATTTCTGCACCTCAGATGTTACTTTATTTGATGATAGGGTTGTTATAATTATAATTACATTAAAGCAGTAAGTGAGGCAAGCTCTTGTTATAGACTGAATGGAAAATATAAAACTTAAGCAATGAAATTCTAACTCTCAATGTAATGATTATTAGGATAAAGTACCTCTGGGCATTAATTTCATCTTTATAATGAAGCTCTCTCTCATGAAGTGATTAGTGTCCTTATAACAAGAGGCATGAGAGGTGATTTTTTTCTTCATCCTATGAGTAGTCCAATGCAAACCAAAAAGAGAGCAAGACCCTTTAACACACATCAGTTCTGTCCTTGATCACATCTTCATTCTGTCTATTCCAGCCTCCAGAATTATGAAAAATAAATGATCATAGTTGATATCAACATCTATTGTATTATTAGATGGTATTTCAAATTTATTCTGCAAGTACCTGTCATCCCACAATATAGGAAACTGAGTCAGGAGGATCACCATGAGTTCAAAGGTTGCCTTCCAGACCACCTGAACTGTAATGAGATTGTGATTCAAAAAATCAAAAGACAATAGACACCATTCCAACATGACTACTGTTCTCATGAACTTATAAAATGAAGACAGAATATGAAATTGCCACTCAATGACAGGAGGAGATGAGAATAATGCAGTTCTAATTCAAAGTATGGTGGGGAAGGGGAGGGAATAGCTGGAATCTAGAAACTGAAACTGCCACTCCCAATAACCTCACTTCCTAAAACTGAAACACACAAATGAAATTCATCTTCTGATCTCAGGGAAGACTCTTTCCTGTATAACACATGTTTCTTCTAATTCAAATGCTAGGTAAGTTAAGGTCCTCTAAGCCTAGGGTGCATCAGCTGTGGCAAAAATACATGTGCAGTATCCCTTTGGCTCTATCCACACATCCTCAGCAAATTAGTAGCTACAGCTGGAGTTAAAAAGTCCATCATTTTCTGAAGCAAAGGTCTTAGCTTTTTGTTGATATCCAAGGCATATAGAAGACTAACTTTTCTTCTAAGAAACTCAGTTAAATACCACTTTCCTCTCAAGTCCTGTCATTTTGGATGTCCTGTTGATTTGAAAACAAACAAGAAAAAATACCATCATGTTAAAAGTGAAAGAGTTGATCTAAATTTTGACCTAATCATGCAATTTCTAGGAATGTATCCCACAGAAGGTGAAGAATATATTCATAGATCTAGGTGCAAAAATATTTTTATGTTACCATTTATAACATTATGCCAGATGGTGCTACCCTGATGGTAGCAGTGAGTAAGAGAATTTCTGCCTTACGCAAATTGTGATTCACTTAAGGTCTACCTGATATAGATTATTTCCTAAAAGAGCTTACATGCACCAACCAGACACTATGGTTTGCATGTGAATTGTCCTGTTGGGGCTCAAGTATTAAATACTTGTATTTTAGTTGGTGGCTCTGTTTAGATAGGTTGTGAGAGCTTTGTAAATTGGGATCACATTGGTGGAAATGGGTGTATAGGGCTGTCCCTTTCAAGGACACTCAGACCATGCTTCTAGCCTCATTCTCTCTGTCTCAGTCTTCCATAAACTGACCTGTCTCTAACACATGCCATGAACTGAGCTGTTCCACCATGCTTACCCCAGCAGGATGGACTTAAAACCTTGAAAGCTGTGAGCCCAAATACATCTTTCAAGTTGTTTCTATCAAGGGTTGTGTTCACAGTGGCACAACAGTAACTATTAATAAATGTTTCTCTTGGAGGCTCAAGGGGAAAAGTGCTCATCACACAAAATGATGACATGACCTTAGGTCCTTTGAATTTACATTAAGGAAGATAGTGTGTGTGTGTGTGTGTGTGTGTGTGTGTGTGTGTGTGTGTGTACAATCCCAGCATTCCTACAGCAATACAGAAGGTACAGACAGGAGTAGCTAACCTGTAGTATGAAGAGATGAGCAAGAGATCCCTGATTCAAACAAGATGGAAGGTTGATGATATACAATTAAAGTTGTCTTCTGACTTCAACACATTTGTCAAAATATACATAAAATCACACACTTAAACATTCACATACATACATATACTGATTAGGAAACTCCCTTTCATATTGTTCTTCCAAAGATTTGATGTCAGCTCCAAACAATTGCTCCTTTAACCTATACTTATTGTCTGCTTCTCCTTGTATTGAGTCACCTTAACTTTTTAGTTAATAGACTGTGGACTTTAGTGTTTTCTAAAATATCATAACATACTTTGGCTTCCAGATCTGATAACATCAGAACAAAACCTTAGTAGAGTCTGAGTTACAGTCAATCTTTAAGACCATAGTCAATAACATTACTGTTGAATATGTTTTTAATGTTTTTTTTCTGTACAGCTCAGACTGGCCTCAAGCTTGTGATTCTCCTTCTCCTGCCTTGGATTATATCCATATACCACCACAATCAGATCTAAAAAATGTTATATATTTCATAAAATGGAAAACAGTAGTTTGTCTTCTTTTTTCTTCAACATTTGATCCGAGTATTCTTCTGCTTTGCTCTTCTCCCTAAACAGGTGCAGCTACAAAGAAATACAACTGTGACAAGTTGCACCGGTCCCTTTAACTTTGCAGGGGCTCTGACTAGCTAAGTATAGTTTGTTCTTCACAGAAAGGGAAACAAGCAGCAGAGTTCTGTGTGACAGACCTTCCCTGAGGAGAGGCAACACAGACAGCAACTCACTACAGGTGGGAGCCCAGGACAGACCAAAGTACAGATGCCTCCAAATTTCAACTTGGCAAACCAATACATTTTATTGGCATTACTTTCAAGAATATGAATGAGGGCTTACTCACAGGAGTAGAAGTGACTCAAAGAGAGCTGCTTCACTCAAGCCCACACCAGCATGGATGACAACTCACAAAACTGGGAACGGGAAGCACACTGCACAGCCTGCAGGCAGCTCAACATGGATGTACCATGTCCTTTTCAGGAACTTTGGTTCATCTGACTTCTTCCAGGCAGCTCTGCTGGTCTCTGCTGCCTCCAGGCAGCCTGGCTTGTGTGAAAGCATTCTTTGCAGCTTGACTTATTCCAGGAGAGAGGGATCTAGTTAATCTGGTCACTTTCAGGGACTTTCTAAAGCTATTTTGAGTGTTTATTTTCTGTCTTAAGGAGCTTCCCTGTGACATAGAATGTTTCCGGTTAAGAGGAAATTGTTATACAACAAAGAGTGTAGAGGTAATCTACATATTGGGTGAAAATATTTCAGATTATGTATCTGACGGGAAGTTTATGTCCTAAAAACAAAAGGAATCCAAACGTCAATAATCAATACAAATAAGTAAATAATTGAATCCAATTGCAAAATTAGGAAAGATCTACATAGACTTTTCAAAATAAAAACACACAAATGCACAACAGGTACATGAAAAAATACTAGCGTTGAACTCCAGGTGAATGCAAATCAGAAAACACTGAGGTATCACCCCTCCTAGTATGAATGTTTGCTATGAAAGAAACTAAAGATGGCAAATGCTGAATAGAAGAGGCCACTTGCTTAGGAACATTAATATGATGACTGTACAGACATTACTCAAGAAACTTACAGTCTTTCCAAAGAATTCTATAAATTTTCACCAGTAAGAAGTGATGAATCTTTGAAGACAAGAGTAAGTTCATCTTGTTTTATATATTGTAAATATATATATATATATATATATATAAAATGTATATATTATAGAGAAAGCCACATGCCCTTAATTCCAGTGCTATGGAGGCAGAGACAGGGAATTCTCTGAGAGTTGAAGACCAGTGTGGTCATTATAGCAAGTTTCAGGCTAGCCATGGCTACATAACCCCCCTCTCTAAAACAAAATAAAATAATCAATATTGTGCAATGTATGCAGGTACTAAAATGTACAGTGGTACATATGACTATTTACAATATTTACCTTTTATATATCAGTCAAAAATTAATTAATTAATTAATTAATTTATTTATTTATTTATTTATTTTGGTTTTTTGAGACAGGGTTTCTCTGTGTAGCTTTGTGCCTTTCCTGGAACTCACTCTGTAGCCCAGCCTGGCCTCGAACTCACAGAGATCCTCCTGCCTCTGCCTCCTGAATGCTGGGATTAAAGGCGTGCACTCCACTGCCTGGCTCCAAAAAAATTTTAAACCTCCTTTAATTTACAAAATTTCTCAGGGCAAAATAAAATACAAAGGGTCTGTTAAACATTTTACAATCTTCAGGCAGTCCTGCTAGAAGTAGAGGCATAATACTAATTTATAATATTGTTTTCTTAATACTCACAGATGAATAATACTGCAATTTTAATGTGTATATTTCTCATTTATGGAGCAAGGACTTTTGGATTTAAATTCCTTTATACTTCTTTCTATATTGTGACACAACATTTTATTAGACTATCTGCTATCCAAATGTTCTCACTAATAGAGCACATTGCATTAATGCACATCTATATGGGGCTATCATGCTAGACATGTCCTGTCACTGGTCTATATTCATACTTCCACTTTCTTAATTCTTCAGCTTTGTATCATTCTCGTAGGCAATCTGTAAATTTCTGACTTTTTTCATTATGCCTAGATAGAGTGGCTTTAAATCAGACGAAATATGAAGTCACTTGGGAATCTTGTGACTCATGTTTGAAGTTCACTGGTCTTTGGGAGTTCTATATAGAACACAGGACTTAATTTGATTTCTTCAGTTCTTCATGCCAAAGGTCAGTCTCTTTTCCTTCCTCTTCACTAGGAATGGCTACCTCCTCCACAGGACTTCCCTCATGAACACAATTTGTTTTTTTTTTTTTAATAATGTTAGAAGAGTTGGTGATGTAAATATCCCTGGTTCTTTTTTTATTTATTTAAAATACAATTATAAAAGATCACAAAAAATACATTTTACTTCTGTGTAAAGATGACTAATATTCTTTACATAGAAAACCATGAATTTTGTGTGACCAATATATTATACTTGTGACTATAACTCAATACTGCAATATCATTTTAAAACTTTTATTTTTTTTTTAATTCTTTTCTTATATATTACATTCTAAAAGCAGTTTCCCCTCCCTGCAGGACTCCTCTGCCTCTCCTCTTTTCAAGATATACTCTTCCTCCATTTCCCATAAAAGAGCAGGCCTGCCAGGGATATCAACTGAGCATAACATAATAAGTTACAATAAGCCTAGGGACAAATCCTCATAACAAGACTGGATGCGGCAACCCAGTAGCAGGAAAGGGCTCCAAGAACAGGTAAAAGAGTCAGAGACACTCCACTTCCACTGTTAGGACTCCCACAAGAACACCAAGCTAAACAACCATAACACATATGCTGAGGACCAGCTCAGGCACATATAGGATCTACAATTATTGCTTTTGTTTCTGTGATCCCCTCTGAGCTCCGCTTAGTTGATTTTGTGGGCCATGTTCTCATGGTCTTCTTGACTACTCTGGCTCCTATAATATTTCTCCCCTTTTATGAGGGGTTTGCCTGGCTCCAACTAGGTTTTGGCTGTGTGTCTCTGCATCTGCTTCCATAAGTTGCTGGATGGAGCCTCTCTGAAAACAATAGGGCTAGACACCAGTCTGTGAGTGTAGCAGAATATCATCAGGAATCATTTCATTGATTTTTTTTCTTTTTTTTTCTAGTCAAGTTTAGTTCTATCCTGGATCTTTGGGCTGTTCTTCCTCTGGCTTCTGGCTACCTAGGCAGTGTCAGGCATTGGCTCGTTCTCATAGCATAGGCTGCAAGTTTGACAAGTCATTGGTTGGCCATTCCCACAAGTTCTGTGCCACCATTACCCCAGCATATCTTACAGGCAGGACAGATAAGATTTTGTGTCTGGCTTGGTGTCCCACTCCCACTTTTGGAATTCTTGCTGATTATAGAAGGTGTTCAAGCTCCATATTTACCATTACTAGGAGACTTTGCTATGGCCATTCTCTTATATTTCAGGGAATTTCCACTGCTCTAGGTTTTCCTATTGCCCCCCCAGTTCCAGTTGTCTCTCTCAGTACTCTCTCAATCCATCTCCCTCCCTTCCTTATTCTCCTGTTCCAATTGCCACCTGCCCCCATCCAACCCACAGAATCAATTTAGCTCATTCCGGTAGGAATATGGAGCATGGGGAACACTCCTCTACTTCTGGTGGGAGTACAAACTTGTACAGCTACTTTGGAAATCAATATGGCGTTTCCTCAGAAAATTGGGAAGAGATCTCAAGACCCAGCTATACCACTCTTGAGTACATACCCAAAGGATGTTTCATCCTACCATCCTACCACAAGGAAACTCACTCAACTATATTCATAGCTGTTTTAGTTATAATGTCCAGAAATTGGAAACAACCAAGATGTCCCTCAATCTAAGAACGCACAAAAAAGTGGGACTTTTATACAATGGAATATTACTCAGCTATTAAAAAAAATGACATGATTAAATTTGTAGGCAAATGTAGAGAAATAGAAAAAAATCATTCTGAGTGAGGCAACCCAGATGCAATACTGTAATTTCTCTGTTTTTATGCTTATGAATCTGTATTCTGTGATAGTTAATCTTCAAATATAAATGGTGATACTTAAAATCAGAATTGTTCCACTTTTCTCTTACTCAAAATATTAATTTTGAATGTCAGATATCTGACCTCAATGATAATAGTGTGTAATCACCCTTAAACTGTGATAAATATTTTCATTCAAGTTCTCAGAAATTGAATATAGCTGAAAATGATTCTCAAGACAATAAACTCTTTATTCCAGTGTGCAGACTCAATGTGCATGTTTAACTTGACAATAGTTAGCTTTTATATTACCAATCATTTCTGCTATTCAATAAATAATTGCTAAGAGTTCACCAATGAACAAAGGAGAGGTTGAGGAACCCTGAGAGGTAGATGGACAGTCAGCATAGCTTCAACCTTCAAACTTATGCTTTGTTATTTTAAGAAGAGTCAAAAAGTCAAAATTATGCTTCTGCCCCTGCTCTCTCTCACATCTCCTTCCATCGTGTGTGTGTGTGTGTGTGTGTGTGTGTGTGTGTGTGTGTTAACTGTGTATGTAGTGCACACAGGAATATTCTGGTGCCCATGCTTGTTCAAGCATATGGCATATCCAGAGCAGGATATGGGGCGTTTTCCTTTGTATTCCATACACATGTACACACCACTCTAACACTGGTATATGGAAAAGAGAAGAACATATATAATCAGGTTTGCACATTTCATTGATAGCAGCAATTGATTGGAAATGTTATGTTACCAACCATCACCCAGTGAAGTGTTTACAAGGGTAATTTTTAACGTAGTAAGACTCTAGAGTGTTGAACTTGAACAGTGAAATTGAATCACTCATGAAGCGATGCCAGATGTTATTCGTATCGGATGATGATTAATGCATACACTTCATTTAGCAGAACTTAATACCGAGTTATTAAAATGGGAGGCTGTCAGTTTCAGAAATGATTGATGGATGGAATTGGAAAGATTTATGAGTTAGGTCTGAAGAAGTATGTAAGATATTTTAAGTGGATTTTCCCCTGGGAAAATAATCAGACCATTTTTATTTTTATTGTTCTTTCAAGATTGCTGTGGATGGTTCCTATAAACCAAGACTCTGACATGGGTCCTGATTCACAACTGCAAGGGTCAAGGTCACTTTGAATCTAAATAAAATGATATGTTTGAATCAAGCATAAAAACACAAATACTATACAGAAAGTAAAGTTTAGAAATGAACAAATTCTATGTGATGAGGACACTGAATTACAGACATGATCTATCCTATGATTTAAACTTGTTGTTTATTGTTTATAGTACATGAAATTAGTCTGGACATAGATGTTTGGATGAGATGATAGAAGGTAGCTAAGGTAGAATATAACTGAGGACAGACCTGAAGACAAATGGCAAAATTTGTTCATATTTTTCTTCACCTACCTTGTAGGGTGCTTTAAAGTCTCTAGAAGAACATGAAAATGATGGGGCAAAGCAAGAATGTATCTAAGTTTTTCTTAAAGAACAGGGGAAAATCAAGTCTCAGAAACCAGAATCAATCATACCTAATGTATTAGGAGATGCCCTAAACTCCTTTCCCACTCACTATGGTAATGGGTTCCAATTTAATACAACATAGTGGTCTTGAATTCCTTAACCAGAAGCTGCTGTAGCATAGACTGCATTGCTACATTACCAAATTTTCCACAGATTAATAGTACTTAATTCATACTCTCGGACATTTTAACAGTTGACATAGATGTAGCATTCTTCTATAATATTTTGTTACAGTGAGACCCAAAAAAATTAAATACTAAGATAATGCTTGTAGATGAAACAGAGCACATTTTAATTTGCAATCAAATTGAAATTGATATCATTTACAGGCCACTTTCAGAGAAATGAATTTTAAAATTTTTAGGGGAAAAAAACAAAAAGTAGGCTTGAGTTCAGTTTGTATTTCAGTATACAAGTGTTAAGTGCCTTAAAATTTTCAGTTGAGACGTCAAGTTGACAGAAATAGATAAAACATTTCTTATTTGCCAGTCTGAGTCCTGCAGCTAAACAGTATAATTCATGGCTTCAAACTGAGAAGGAAATGGCCAGTTTGCCTTTAAGTATACCTAAAATGCTCATGGCTTCTGCCCTGTCAAGTGTCAGGTTGCTGGCACTGAAAATAAGAAACAGATGGCCACCCTGCATTAGCAGCACCCCATCGAGGTGAACAAGTGACAATTTGCTGGGTGATCAAACATAATTTAAGGTCTTTTAACCTTAGAAATTCAAGATAGAATAGTGACAGATTCAATCACTTTTCTAAAAGTACAAACAATTACACGCTCTGGCCCAGTCTTCTCCCAAATGGGACCAAATAAATTCTCTAGTTTACATAGTTCAGGCATAAATTCTCTTTGCATTTTGCAACTGTAAAGTGCTTCTCTTCCAACTATCTAAAATGAGAAACTGCTCAAAAGGTCCTAGCATACAGATGAGAAGAATTTGTGTGGTTTTGTGCAAAATCAAGATGAGGTCTACTGTGCAAGTGTTAAATTTTAGGGGTTAGACCTAATGACACAGCCCTATAATCCCAAGCACTTAGGAAGCTATGGCAGGAAGGTCATAAAGCCAGAGCTCAACTGAATTATACAGTGCTTTCAAGGACAGCCAGACAACTTAGTGAGGATCTTTCTCTAATTTTCAAAAACATCAAAGAAAGCAATGAATTATAGCTCAGAGATAGAGAATTGCCTAGAATGAGCAGAGCCCTGGGTTCAAACCCAAGGATAAATAAATTGATTTAAGTAATAAACAAACAAATAATTAAACATTAAGATTTCAACTTTGAGAGTCAGTTGAGTGTTTCAAAAAGACCAAGACAAAGAAGTACAGATAACTAAGGAAATCTGAGAGTGGTAATCATTGTCTTCCCCAAGGTATAATTCATTAGCACCCCCCACCAAAAAAAAATTAGGTATCCACATGCAAGTGGTTAGCTTTGAAATCCTATACACTCAAGTAACACAATATAGACAAAGAAAATAGTATCTATATATTTAGTTACACACACACACACACACACACACACACACACACACACACACGTTAGGTCTGAAGAAGCACGTAAAGCATTTTTGAATGAGTTTTTAAACTGAGAAAATATTCAAATCCTTTTTACTTATGCTATTCTTTAAGATTACCAACCAGTTAGTTGCCTAGTGCCAAACAATCAGCCCTGGAAACATACATATATGATACATATACCATGTATGTGCATCGTGTGTGTGTGTGTGTGTGTGTGTGTGTGTGTGTGTGTATGTGTGTGTCTGTGTGTACTCTTTAGTAATGATATTGCCAGGAACCATAAATTATAGAGTGCTGTGATTAATATTGTGACAAAATACACATTCCTGCAGCAAACATAGCAGTGATTCCATTCTCCTTTGATCCACTTACTCATGGTAATTGTTTATTATTTTAATGAAGTTTTGTGCTGGCTTTAAGAGTAGAATGTTATGTAAACATGTTCCTCAGAGAAAACAGGCTACTCTGAGTCCTGCACTCCACACCCATCTTGGAAATTATCCCACTGCTGTCAGCCACAACAAACACTCATATTCCTCTCTGGGTCCAATATTGCAGAACACACTTTACATTTAAAAGAAATCTAGATTCCCTGGAAAATCCCTCAGGAGACATCAGCAAAAGAAAAAAAAATATAACTCTAGAGACAGGCAAATACTTTATTTTACAAAGTTATTAAATTATTAAAGTTTCATCTTGTGTTCTCACAAGAACAAACTTGTCCATGTAAACTGAAATAGAAGGGTGTCACCTTCAAGCTTTCTTTCATTATTATTTGATGTGTGTTGAACACCAACTGGGAGCTTTGATAGTTTTGAGATCTCCTTGAGTTGTAAATATTAAAGCCAAAGAGAAGAAAATACACACACACACACACACACACACACACACACACACACACACACACATACCATCACCACCACAACCACTACCTGCACATCCTTCACGACCACCAATCTACTAGTAGGTCCGCTAACATAGCAGGACGGTAATGGAACTGGTGTGATTCAATTACTTATGTGAACAAATTTTTCTGAGTTCAGTGAATGCATATATGATAAGATAGAGAAATACATACATGTATATACATATACGAACATATAAATGCATAGACATTTGACTTAAAGGTGACATATTTTCCTGTTAACACATATGATAGTTATTACCACCTGGTACATTGGTCTTATTTCTTTATTTCAGACATATTTTTATGGTCATGTATTTCCTTTTCCTAAAATCCTTTTTATTTTTTTAAAAAAAATAACTGAATATCATTTCTCCTGATCTTTACTAAAGTTATTTCAGCTGGTATTTCCTCAGAGAAACTTTGCATGATCTCCCAGTCTAAAGTCAAGTAAACCTTGATAATAACCTTTATAATAACATTTTTTTCCTCAGCACAATTTATATAACTGCCTGATAACATATATCTTCAGATGCATCTTCCCACTCCCACCAACATTCTGTCAATATGAACTTATCTCAAAAAGCAGGAAGCTCATCAGTGTGATCAGGCCTATTAAAACAAGTGTCTAATTATCTGTCTACCATCCAAGGAACATTTTATAATCTTTGTATTGTAAGTGAGGGGGAAAGGAATCAAACTCTATGAGGTCTTTATCATACAAAAAATTAATAATCCACTATTTATGGGAAGAGAAACAC
The DNA here is from genome assembly GCA_902168405.1 of Peromyscus aztecus. Taxonomy (NCBI): domain Eukaryota; kingdom Metazoa; phylum Chordata; class Mammalia; order Rodentia; family Cricetidae; genus Peromyscus; species Peromyscus aztecus. Next base: position 5,891 of record CABHPQ010174102.1, on the reverse strand, counting down.
AGGCCTGATGTCATTTCTCTTTGGAAAACTCTAAGTATTTACACCTGTTCAAATTGTTTAGAAGTCATTATTCTACATAAGTCACTGTCAAAAAGGGGAAGTGTAAGTGATACAATACTATTTAAACTTTAGAAATTAAAAGTGACAAGGAAAAATAAAATCTAAAAATCTCTATGTCTTTGGGATAATACAGTAAATCAACAAATTGGCTGGGTTGATAGGTGGCTATAGCCAAAGAACTAAAGGAGGAATATAGATAATGTCTTCAACATCTCCAAAGTAGTTCATCCACCTGAGATGAAGGTTGATGAAGAGCAGACAAGGCTCTTTAAAAGAGACCTTAAGGTTGTTCTTCTGTATCATTACGTGTGTCCTTGATTTCTCTTGCTAGTGCTTGTTAGTTTCCCATATACAAATTATCATATACATTAGTAAGAACTATAGATAAGCATAAACTGTCCTTAAAATTACTGTGACCTATACCTTAAAATTGATTTACGTGTTAAATACTGTAGAAACTTAACCATTTCTTATGTCAATTCAGTGTTTTTATTATAGTAACTTTTTGTGCATATTTTGAGATTTTCCATGCAATCATGTTATCAGTAATTGATAATAAATTTATATCTTTCTTTGAAAAAATGAAATATAAAAGAAAATGGAAAGAGATCACAAATATTAGTCAGATACAAGTCAGCTGAAAATCAAGCCTCAACATTAAGTACTTATAAATCTTAGTTAAATGGGAAACATGAATATTGTTGAAAAATAAGATTAAAAAAATTGAATTTTAGTATGTAAGTCAGTATTCCCCAAAATGGAATAAACATGTACTTGTGTTTAATAGATGCAAGAGAAGGAAAAATTGAAAGCAGTTATTCACCTGATGGTCAGCATATTTGTGCTCACATATACAATCTAGTCTCTTTGTTGCATTAATAATATTTTAGTGTTATATAATGAATGTCTATTTACTTTAGTAACTATATAAGAATACTTTTACATAGCTACCACAAAGCAGCTTTAACAGTAAACATTGACATCACTGATTTAACTTATTACTGCCTGACATTTCACAGAAAATGTCTGTAAGCCTCTGTTATAGAAAACCATAATGAATCAAGCAAAAGAATATCAGTGTTTGGTGGGATTTTATATCACAAAAATGTATAACACAAGATACAAAATATATAACAGAAACAAGGTTTAACAAAAAAAGTGAAGTGTTTAAGAGTATAATAAAAATGTAAGGAAGTATTAGCTATAAAATAGAAGGAAATGGATAGACAGGAGACATTTAAACAGTAGAATGAGATACCAAGTGATATTTGCATGAGGAGGAAAGGTTGATAGAGAACTAGAGCCTAAATTCCTAAAAGATAACTACTGGAAGCCAAGGTATAGTGATCCATACAGATTTATAGGAAGAACCAAAGCAAAAAGTGGAAATGTTAGATTGCTGCTCCCAGGATAGCATTCTAGTGAGCACATCTAAGTAGACTTTCCCTTGAGCTGAAAAAAGCATTCAGAAACTGAAATCAACAATCATTTGCAGTGGGCATGTTAGTTAAAGCTCTGCCTGTTCAAAAAGAAAGAAAAAAAAACAGAGAAACAAGAAGAGTAACCATGCAAAGTAAAACCTAAATTTAGGGAATCTGGGAAAAAAAAGCTGCATAGTCTGTACTTACCATTGGCTCCTTGGGTCATGATTTCAATAGTGGCTCTGCTAATTTTGTATCTAATTCTAGGTGTCCATGAAAGTTAAACTACTGTGGACATAATCAATTAAAACAAAAATCAGTCTTAACATGTCATTATCAAGAGATGAAACAGTGCTTCAGATATAAAAGTCCATTTTTACATGTTAGATCCAAGTGAATACGTCAGTCTTCTGGGCACAGGGTACAGAACACCCTGTTTACTCACACACTATGGGACTGCTACAGGATGAAGCACAAAACTTTGAGAGAACTTCACTTAGAAATCTTACAGAATAGCAGTAGTCACTCTATAAAGGATACAGAGTTGATCTCCATTGAAATTCAAAATAAACAAAATTGTGGGATAGATCCACAAATAGAATAAGAAAGAGAAAATGGAACATTCGATTACATTGTAAATCTTAGGTACAATTTAAGGAACTGAAAATATAGAGCAAGATCAAAAAAAGTTCTGTTAATCATATTATGTCCTCAGTAAGCCCTTAAAGACCAAAAGAACCACAATTTTTCAAAATAAAAACAAAATATTGTTTATTACTTGAGAAATGTACTTATAATCCATTCTAGAATTATATTTGTATAGTTCTGCTTATGTGGTGAAGATTTATAACCATCAGGCAAGCTTTCAGTTGCCTTTTGTATAAGACTTAATAACCTAGAAATACAATAGTTAATAAAATAGAACTAAATGGCATAGGGTTACCCAGTTTTAGCATTGACATCATGTAACCTCTGAGAACACAGTGTTCATCTGCTCCAAAGGTATAATCCTTCCGCCTCATCTACTTTCTCAAACACATTGAGATCCTTGCACAGACAGATTTATATATAGAGCACAGCAAAATACAAAATTGAACATAGCTTGCCATCCATCTATAATTATAAGAAAACATGTTTTCTGAGCTATATGTTTTTTACAGACATATATCAACCCTTCCTTGTACAAATATCACATACTATGTATGGAATTATATAAATTTCAGGGGAACAAAATCTATACTATAAGGGGAAGATTTACTCCCAATCTTCACCAGATTATGACCAAAATTTTAATGAACGTGCTTTTTGAGTTTGAATATATATTTTATTTTCTATATTTTTACATATACCATAGTCATCTGTGCTTTATTTGTTCTAATATATATGTCAGTATCATACTTCTGGAAACTATGAAGCAATAGCACATAGGAATAGATAATTTTTCACAGGTCATGCACTCATCATGACTTTAGTCGTGTAGAGTACTGATATGAAATTCAAATGTGCGCTAACACTTGAGCTCAGATTAGTTTTTCAATTTTGATAATAAAGTAATCCTTTATATTACTTATAAGAACAATTGAAATATAAAGCATAAAGTTGTTGCCTATTTTAAAAATGTCATCCTCCTGATCAGTGCTCAGGACATGAACTGTGGCAGTAGATTCTGGTGGATTGAATTCTTGTCTTTCTGTTCACTGTAAAACATAAAAAGTAGTAGTTTGTGTGAAAAGGAAAGAAAAATGAGCAGAGAAAAAAAGGAGCAAAAGATGCACAGATCTAATAGAGGGTATTTTCAAACCTAGAAGAATCATTACTCCTTCCTTCCATTTCATTACTCAGCCCAAATGCTATCAAGCTAAGTTGAGTGGGAATCACATACAGGAATGGAATTGCCATGGCAACCAACTTAAAAATTTTACCCTGCTGAGAATTTAGCTCACTGGATCATACTTTGTTTTTATCTTTCTGGAAAATTAGATGGAAAGTAATTTTGGATACATACGTAAGCCTAGGTTCAAACCTTACTCAGGTTAGGTTTCCTGAGTGTAAAGGATGTTTCCTGTGTGGTGTCCCTTGACAAAGCTACTATAGAAATTCCAATTAGTTAAAATTTTACTTTATTTTTTTATCACTAAGTCATCAACGTCTAGACAACATCCCATTTCTTGCTTGTTCATCTATTGGAAGTCTCAGTTTCCAAGAAGCAGGCACAAGGTAGTTAGCATGACCCAAATATAGCTTCCCACTACAGTCAACAAAGCACTAGCTATATAGAAAATGAAAAAAAAACACTTTTAAACATGACATGATGAAAAGTTTGCTAGTTTTTAGAGCACTAATTTTACTGTGAAAAGCAAACAGCTAAATAATAGCAAAAGAATATATAAACAAAACAATTGCTGTCTCTACTTATTTCCACTCTCCGATCCTATCTGCTGCTGTTTAGCTAAGGTGAGTTTCAAAGATTATGATCATGTATTTTATGTCAGTGAATGGCATGGAAAAGATGACAAAAGAAGGATAGATTGGCTGAATGGAGATTATCAGTTAATTTCCAAACCAGTCTCCAATCTTTGGGGGAAAATGTGTAGTTTTTATCTATTGAGAAAGGAACACAATTGTTTGCATTCATGTTTCTTTTATGTGAAGAGGCAGGCTCAAATTTGGACATCTGAATAGCAAATATGTGTGATGGTTCTCCAATATTTAATAGAAGACAAAGAAAAGTTCATACTTATAGTACATCACATGCTATGTATTGCTGTGGGATGTCTTTCTCTATGCTGTGAATATGTGTGGCTCCCATTGGATAATAAATAAAACTGTTTTGTCCTATGGCAAGAAAGTTTACAGCCAGGTGGGAAATCTAAGCAGAGATACAGAGGGAAGAAGTTCAGAAAGAAGAGAGATGCTGTGAGTCTCTGCCAGTAGAAGCAAGATGTGAAAGTACCAGTAAGCCACAAAGTCACGTGGCAAAGCAAAGATTAATAGACATGGGCTGAGTTAAGTTGTAAGAACTAGCTAGCAAGAAGCCTGAGATATGAGGCCATATAATTTATAATTAATATAAGCCTCTGAGTGATTATTCATAAGCGGCAAAGAGACCACAGGGCCAGAAACAATGAGGCCAGGGGGACTGAGAAACTTCTGCCTACAATGTATAAGACTTCTGGTTAGACTTGACGAAATTTAAAATTAGCCATTGGATTGCAAGAACAATTTGAACCAATTGTTATTATTAAACTAAAAGAAAATATTTATGTCTTACTTTCCTTTATTTTATTTATTGACTTATTTCATAAAGCAGAGATTATTGCAAACTTGTTTTTAGATTATTGCAGACTTGTTTTTAGACAGCATTGTTTTTTAGCCTTGGACGGCCTCAAACTCTTAGTGATCCTCCTGTCCCAGCCTCCCAAATGCTAGGATTATAGATGTGTTCTAACATGCCCAGCTCAAACCCATACATTTCCAAAATACAAATATATGCCTCTGAAAACTCCTTTACTACACAACTTATGGCATCTCTTCCCAATTCTTGACAATATTTACAAACAACATGCTTTAAAAGTAAAGCATTTTGGAGCAACTAATGGGGACATCAGTAATTAATCTACACTGGAACCCATCAATTTATTATACTTGCAGGTTTGGTTTTTCATTCTACATAGACTGATAATCAGCAAGCAAACTGGTAGATAAAATACAAAAGCAAAATTGGAGCAACTCTAGAGACATTAGTTGATTCATTTTAAAAAGTCAATTATAATTCAAAATATAATCTAACAATTATTTTAACTAATCCATTTGGCAAGACAGATGACTTAGCAACTAAGAGCACCTGTTACTCACATGTCAGGCCTGAGTTCAAATCCCAGAACTTAACATCAAGAGGCTCACAACCATCTATAACTCCAGTAACAAGGGATTTGATACTCTCTTCTGGTCTCTGAGAGCAGTCACAAGCATGTCTCTGCAAACACAAA